>JAJOZX010012991.1:0-32500 GCA_023014485.1 Bathynomus jamesi
CGCACCCTCAGATTGTCGACCGACAATTCATGTGGCACCCATTTTCCTAACTTAGGCACTTTTCTGAGTTGTTGCAAATGTCGATGGATGGTGGACGGGGATGAATTGAGTTTCTGGGCCAATTCTTCTACAGTTGTTGAACAGTCTTCTTCAAGTGCGGCTAACAGCAGGTCATCATCAAACTCAGCAGGACGTCCAGAGCGTGCTGCATTGTCAAACAGCAGTCACCATTCCTAAACTTTTGAAACCATTTTTGACATTTCCTCACATGCAGAATATTGTTGCCATAAACTTCCTGAATGTTTCGCGTTGCTTCAGTAGCACTATTCCCTTTTTTGAACTCGTAAAGCATTATATGCCTGATATGCTCTTCTGATACCGCTATGTTTATGAGGGGTTCACATAAAGCAAAACACACGTCTTCACTGGTCAAGGTCTGTAAAGTATGTAGCGAAAACACGATAATCTCCCTTAGATATAACCTTCGGAAAATTTATGCTTAAACCGAGTAGGACTAGTTTAAACTTAATCTATCGTAAAAAACGACATTACTTATGGGGTGACCATATATATACACACACACACACACACACACATATATATATATATATATATATATATATATATATATATATATATATATATATATATCAAGAGGGTTTTAATATGCAGTTTGCTTTGCTAATTGATAAGTGCTTCAGTGATAATGTATTCAAGAGTAGTAGTTGTAAATGAATAACCCGCAACTTTAACGACTGTGGTACTTAGAAAAGCATGGTGGTACGTTGTTGACCTTATAAAGATTGGGAAATCCTGGTCTGTTATATATGATACTTGAATATTATTGTTCATAAATAAATCGTAAAAAATGTGAACCAAAATATAAATATAGTTATGAAGACATCGTTTCACAATCTGACATATGTATATTCATATTTTTATCGTTTTATTTGTGCAGTTTCAGGTCGTATACCTACTCAGAAATGAGTAATAACATTCTACCTTTATATACAACAACCAAACTCTAAATAACAACTAACAACGCCACTTTTCTACATACATTGATGAGTAAAGAAAAGCTTTCGAGACGTTTGTAATGTCGAGTAAATACTGTATATCAAGCATTAGTCCTCCTCATCTTCTTCATGAGAAGAAACCCTTCAATTATTATATATATGAATGATTTGAAAATATATATATATATATTATATATATGTGTGTGTGTGTGTGTGTGTGTGTGTGTGTGTTTTAGCAATAATTTACGTGTATATATTTTCCAAAAAAAAATTTCAGTAATGTAAAAATCATTTTATTATTAAACATATCTGAAAATATGTTTCCATTAAGTTAAATTCAGAAATACATTTACCATAAAAATTCTTCGCAGTCTCTTGAACAACTTTTATTATAATATGTTACGGAACAGAAAATGTGTTTGGTCTTGCATAACGTTTATTCTTCAAAAGATTTATTTATTCCACGTTTCAGCAAAAAAGATTTGTAGCTGTAAACATGTTTTGATGCTTATGGTTTTTTTTTTCTATGCAAGGAGGAAGGGCCGAGGGCGAATGCCCACAGAAACGCTCTATCACCATAGAAGAAGAAGAAGAAGAAGAGAACCAAAATCAAGATCCAAAGTTTTCGAAATGCCTGGACACTGTGTTTGAAGGATTGGAGGTCATAGATAAGAGGAAAGATGGATTGAGGAAGATTGTTCAAGAGTTGACTGGTTGAGGAGATAAAATAATGAAAATACCGATTAACCCTTGCATCAGAGAGTTGGACAGAAAAGGAATGAGAATGTGTTGAAAGTCTGGTACTATGTGGTCTCCTTAAAGGAGGAGACATGCAGTTAGAGAATTCAAAAGAGCAGTGTCCGTTATAATAGCGATAGTAAAGAGAGAGGGTGAGGCAACTTTGCGGCGGAGAGAGAGAGGGATTGAAGACAGTCATTAAGAGGGGAGGAATTGATGAGACGAAAAACCGTTGAGTCCACCTGGTCAAGTAGAGCTGTGTGGGTTGAACTACTCCACATGTGAGAAACGTACGCCATACAGGGGCGGCAGAGACAGCAACTGAGTGGGAGAGAAGAAACTGGCGAGCCGGTACAGCACACCTAACCTCTTAGAAGCCTTTCTAGAAAGAGAGTATATGTAATCTTTCCAAGAAAGATCACGAGAAAAGGAAACACCAAGAATGTTAAGAGAAGAGGAAGGATTGAGTTGTGTATCATTGAAGGTAAGGGAATAGTTGTGTGGAAGATTGTGACGAGTAGACAGATGAAGAAACTGAGTTTTTAAGGCACTGAAAACCACAAAGTTTTCTCTTTCCCAATCAGAGATAGTATGATAGAAAGTTCAGAGGTCAAGTGTTCCATAGCCATCCCACGCGAATCATGGAGTGACTGTTGCGAGGGACGCTTTGTGAAGCGGGTGTAGAAGCGAAGGGTGGAATCATTAGCATAGAAGTGGATAGGAGAGGAAGTGAGACATAAATAGATCATTAATAAATAAAAGGAAAAGAGTGAATGGCAGTACAGAGCCCTTAGTAACACCACTGTTAATAGCTTTTGGAGAAGAACAAGGCCCGTCTAGAACCACAGCTATAGATCGGCCAGAAAGGAAACTAGAGATGAGGGCATTGATAGAAGGATAGAAACCGAAGGAAGGCAGTTTGGAAATTAAAGATTTGTGCCAAACTCTACCAAAAGCTTTTGCTATGTCTATTGCAATAGCAAAGGTTTCACCGAAATCCCGAAAGGGGGATGACCAGGAGTCAGAGAGATATGCAAGAAGATCACCAGAAGAGCGTCCCTTGCGGAACCCATACTGTCGATCTGAAAGAAGATTGTGAATAGAAAAGTGTTTAAGAATCTTCCTATTAACACATTCACCGCCAGCATTTTTAAGGTAACCAGCCACCGTCATCATTTAGGCAAGTTTTTACCCAACTACAAAGTCTCAGCAAAAATTTTAAACTAAAGATATCTCTAAACAAAATATACCAAAATAAAGCTGTAATGTATACGTTCAAGACGAGATTTCTCATCTTTGGCGGTGAATGTGTTAAGGATAAATTCAAAAACTTTAGAAAGGCAAGAAATCAAAGCAATTGAACGATAATTGGAGGGTTGAGAGACGGTCACCCTTCTTTGGGACAAGCCGAGTGGAAGCGAACTGTCAGCACAGAAGCACAGTTCTTGAAAACAACAGGTGTGATCCCATCAGGACCGTACGCCTTGCTGGAGTCGAGCCCAGATATGGCAGAATAGTTTTGCTTTGAATGTAATGATAAACACGTTAGAATGTGTTAAACAATTAAATGAAATAGTGATATAACATTTCTTCCCGCTGCCTCCAAACTATGGAAGTTTGAACTGCCTGGAGTACTAATAATAATATGAGCAGGGCCAGAAACTGTTATACTGCTCAGGCTAGACGAACGTGGCCCATTGTGTAAAGTCTTGGATTATTACACTCAGCACCATCGGATGCTGGGGGTTCGACACCTGATGGTGCTGGGAATAATAATCACTTCGCTTATAGGGAAACGGTGTTACCCAATAAGCCATGGGCACTGGCAATTGCATGGTGTGAGACGAGATAATGAAGGCACTTAAAAGAATGTATCTCAAATGGGGTTGGGAATTTTTTAAGTTTTAAGAAAATAACAAATTGATTATTAAATCGATATTTTTAGTATTAATATTTTTTTTAGTTTTCTCTTTTAGCATAATTAAATACGAGGTTACTTTCAAAATCAGAATAAAGCAATAATTATATATAATAGTCATAAAACTTGTAATTATCATAATTATAATTACAAGTTTTATTACTTTTATTAAGAAAATCATAAAATTAAATTTGCTGAAATTAAATTTATTTCAGATCTTAATTTAATATGCAAATTATTTTTAATTTATGTAATTGGGTAAAGAAAAACGTTTTTCTTAATTTGCAGTTTAAGGAAATTGTTATTTTGATCCAGTACATTATATATATATATATACCGGTCTTGCGCCTCGGCGGTGTAGTGGTTAGCGTCGCTGACTACGAATCCATCGGCCCCGGGTTCGAGACCCGACGGCAGCCGGCGCGCAGCAAAACCCAGCTGTTCATCCTTCCACACAATAAAGAAAGTGGTTGGTAGATAAATGGGTACCCTATGTGGCCTAATGGTTAAGACGCTGGGCTGCTGATGGGGCGTGATTCGGATTCCAAGTTAAACTGTAGGTCTAAAGTGGAGTGAAAAGCTTGACCTTCGTCAGAATGAACAATTCGGGCGGAAGCTAACCAAAGGTTTTATATATATATGTGTATATATATATATATATATATTATATATATATATTGGTGTGTGTGTGTGTGTATTACTCCTAGATATGTTGCTTATCCGTGTTTGTAATTATGTTTGTAATTATGTTAAAAATAATTACAATAATTAAAAAAATTAATAAATGTAAATTATTTTAATTTACATTAGGAAATTTTCAGAAATTAAAATCAGCAAAAACGAAAAGATTTTTATCTTAATAACATAATTGAATAAGTTTAATTAAAGTATTGCCAACCTCGATCAGAAGTAATTTTTAATATATGCATTTTATATTATAATTTTCTTTTTTTCTTTTTTTCTTTTTACTGTGAATGAAAAGATATCAAAAGTTCATGAAATCTATATTCAGTCTGCGTCCGCGTACGCCCAGTTTTCACGAAGAAGTGCGCGCATAAATGCAAGTTCAGTACGGGCTATTTTATAATGAGTTATCTTATATCAGGAAGTAAAGGGTGTTCTTTAATTTTTTAAATTTTGGGAACACTTTTTTTTTTTTTTTACCACCCTGTACAGTATTTTAAGTTTTTACTTTTTTGTAAACAAAATTTTCTTTCCTTAATATTCATTGTAAATAAAATTATTAAATGGAGTAATTATGAATTGGGGGTGCTTAACTTCCTTCGTAATGGCATCATATGACGAAGGGGACCTACAACTTTACGTGGGCGGGATGCGAATCATCTAAAAATAGCTTTTTCGGTTTGTTTGGATATGCCTTTGTTTTTGGTGTATTCGTTGGCAAGAAGAAGCGTCACAATAAGTAGTAGTACATCAAAGGTAAATATATGTATAACCGATAAAACTAAAGTATTCTTTGTAGTTGAACACTTTTTTTTAATTATTTTATTTTGTAAAAACAAAGTTAAAATTTATTTGAGAAAAATGCTTCAGCAATTTAGTTAAATTGTTTTTTTTTAGTTTGAAAAACTTAGGTATAGTCATAGTATAGAAATTTACTGTACTGTTTATCTCTTTCTACAGCGTAGTCATAAACTGGTTTATATTTCTGTTTTAAAATTTTTAGGGAAAAAAAAATTACGGTTAGAAAAAGTTTTGTAACAAAAAAAAAGTTAGTTGTTCGTTCAACATTTCATACGAATTTGTCATAAGTTCGTTCAAATATGGTTTTTATGCTATTTTTATATATAAAAGAAATATTGCAAAAGTAATTTCATCCCAATTTTGTAATGATAAGTAAAACGATAAAGACCTGCCAAATAATACTACATACAACTCCGAAGGGCGAAGCGAGAAGAATACTGCTACGTTGCATGATAGACAGCACAGAAAAATAGATTCGAATCTGGTAACGATATAAAAATACACATTCGTTTCTATGACACACACACACACACACACACACACACACACACACACACACACACACACACACACAGTGTATATAATGAGTATATGTATAGAAACAAATGAAACATTTAATTTTATTAGTAATGATAATAATAATAATAATAATACATAATAATACATGTAGTAAACTACCAAATATGAAAGTAATTAGAACTAATAGGAAGGAAATAGCTTAAAGTAAAAGAAGATTTAGGTCCTTCTACTTGGCACCATGCGAAAAGAAGTATTTTCACCTTTTAACTTTTTGGTTCGATTCAAGTAGGAGAATAAACTTCTCCTTGTTAATACTCTACTTGACTTAGAAGAATTTTATTATTTCTATTTTGATAGATTTTTTTCAGTGTTAAAACAAAGTAGCTTCTTCTTAGTATTCTAATAATAATAATAATAATGATGATAATAATGATAATAATGATATACAGTAAAGTAGATAAATAGACACTTTCATTTTTTCCAAATTTTTTTTTGACTTGATTATAATAATAAATAAATAATATATATATTAAATCAATAAATGCAAAAGGGGAAAGAAACACTATTTTAAATATATTGATTCAATTAATTTATTATTATTTATTGACATTTATAATCAAATAAAAATTTTTGGAAAAAAACAAAAAAGTCTATTTACTTTTGTCAACCCCTCTGTACAGGCGGAAACTGTTAGTTGACACGTAAATTTTGTTTGTGAACTTTTGATAGTCAAATCAGATGAAAAATTTATTAATAAAAATAAATAATAAAGTATTGCAATTTTTGCATTTTTAAAATAATTTTAACAGAATATAAATGTGTTAATTGGACCTCTGCCATTTATTTATTTTTTAATTAATTTGGCACTTAAGCTTTCCAAGGCATAACTGGGTTCAACCATGAAGTATACTTGGAGCTGAGCATGAAATATAAAGTGTATTATACAGTATTATATTAGCATTTTGATACATATATATATATATATATATATATATATATATTATATATATATATACAGTATATATACTGTATATAGGGTGGCGCA
Organism: Bathynomus jamesi; assembly: GCA_023014485.1. NCBI lineage: Eukaryota > Metazoa > Arthropoda > Malacostraca > Isopoda > Cirolanidae > Bathynomus > Bathynomus jamesi. The sequence goes on from JAJOZX010012991.1 coordinate 6,722, forward strand.
AAAGTCGCGCATCATAGGAATTTTCAGTGTTGATTATAATATATTATTTTTTTTTTTAGGTAGGGGATGGCTGCGAAATTAACAATAGACGAGACGGTGAGCATGGTTTTAATGTATAGAATACCAAGTACTACAAATCGATGAATCGGTACAGAATTTAAATTCTGTATCGATTCATCGATTTGTTTTACTTGCTATTCCATACATTAAAACCAAGCTCACCCTCTCGTCTATTGTTAATTTCGCAGCCATCCCCTACCTAAAAGAAAAAAAAACATTATAGTCAACACTGAAAATTACTATGATGCGCGACTTTTGCGCCACCCTGTATATATGCTACAACTCAGAATGGTCCCCTGAGAAACTTTCATGTTACACACAGACCGTGCATGGAACGAGGAACTCTTCTGGGAAAAGTAAATCCATTATAACCCGAAAAAGTAATGGTAAATGACAAATACTAAAGTTTTTCTTTTTCATGATGGAAGCCCAATGTGGGCAACGGGGCACTAGTGACCAGCTATGTAAGCTGTAACCCTGCAAGCAACGGGAATTGAACTCAGGGGCGATGAATTTGTAGTCAGCGATGCTAACCACTACACCACCGTTATGTACCTTGTTTACAATATCCGTTATTTGATTTTCATTTCATTTATACAATTTTAATAATTTTTAAAATCTTTTGGAAAGATAAATAAAAGACTTTAATACAGGGTGTCCACAAAATATAGTACAAATTCAGTTTGAAATAATATACATTGGTACTAATCTTTTGTGGACACTCTGTACTATCACGCGTGCAATCTTTGACTAAAGAGAATTTAAGAACTTTTAGTCGTAACACTCGATTCATTTAAAAGTTTTTGTATTTTTGCGTTTCCGTAAACGGGCGTTATCTATTCTTCTGACTGAATGGTTTCGAGTGAAAATCACTCGATTTCTTGTAAAATCAAACGTCTCTTTAATCTTAACCGATGTTCGTTCTTCCGCTCTGAAAGGTCCTCTTTATCATTCCTCTACTCTTTCTTATTCAACCAATTTTTACAGTATAGAAAAATTGATATATTAAAATATGCTTCATTTCCCTATCAGCTTTAATGCGATGTTACTCAAAAGCTGTTACTTTATTGATGCGTACTATACTACTACTACGATATTATAATAATAAAATAATAATAATAATAATAATATTATTATTATTATTATTATTATTATCATCACTAATAATAATAATAATAATAATAACAGACTGCACTCGAGCGAGATGCTTGGCGACGGCGTATTCGTTTTAATAAGGTCACAAGACCACATAACCCATCCACCTACCAACATACAAACCGCACTGAACACTCTATCTCCACCACTTTCTATTTTACACAAAACATCCCTCTGCCCATACAACCATTCAGGGTACACGCAGCTCGTAGTATCATTGCGTAGCACATAGAGAGTCGGCGTAATAACGAAGCTCCCGTACGTGGCTCATCACCATTAGAAGAGCAACAATGCGTTATAATTATAAAGAGAAACAAGAGGAAGGAACCCGCAAATATGATTATACAGACCTTTTATCCACTAACACCATCTTAATGAAGATAAATACACGAACGTTGGAACTCATTACATTTAGGGCTACGTCGTGGTCGGTGTTGTAATACCGCTTCCCGTTGATTAGCAGAGTTCAGTGACATTGAGTCTGGATAGTAGTTGGATGGGAGACCGTCCTCCACGTCTATGTAGCGACTCGTGGTTCGGATCCCACGTAAAGCTGTAATCTTTTCCGTTATATGTTCTCAGAAGTTGCGAAGGAGGTTAAATGACCCAATTATTACAGTTTTCACTAAATTAAAATTAAATTAGGAATAAAAGTTAAACAATAAAAAAAAAAATTAAAAATAGTAAAAAAATGCTTTCAAAAACTAAATTTGTAAAAAAAAAAAAAAAAAATTTAATCAAAATATAAAAGAAAAGAAAATTGTTATCCACTTTTCTCAACACCTGAACTGCACTTCCGTTCCTCCAAACTGAAGTATCTGGCAACGATAGTAAATTTAACACCTCGACTTACCGTATTAATGTTTATAAGGTTCAGTATGAAATTTAACACTTTGACACCCTTCTCAAAAGAAATTAAATTCTCTTGTAAATAGTTTACTTTTCCTTTTCTTCACTTCTATTTCTACCTTCTCATCCTAATCCACTGGGAAATGATCGCTTGTTAATGTTATGTATGTATGTACGGTATGCATGTATGTGTTACTGATATACCGATTCCAAAATTTAGCCGATTCTTTGCCTATATTTTAAAAAATCAATTCCCTTCATAAATTTTACTAATCTAATATGAAAACTTTGAATTTTCATATTTTTAAATTTCAAATTTGTTTAAATGCTTTTCCTTTTCTCACTCCGCAAATATATTGCTACCAGAATTTGTTACTCGACATATACCGTAATTAAAGTGAATGTTAAATAATTTTATTACTGAGTAAAATGATAAAATAATTTTATTACTGAGTAAAATGATAAAATAATTTTATTTTAGTTTCATAAATTGAATACCAACATTTAAAGTAATTGGTTTTCTTTAAGTTAAAGGTATTTTCTTTCTTCAGCAATGTAAACAACCAAAAAAGTTTTCATTAAAATTTCAAGGCCCTGGTTGCTTATTTGAATAAAAAAATGGATATATCATACGGGTTTATAACTTTATTAAAATATTTAAAATAAAGTCAACATAATAAGATGGTTTAATATATAAATTATAAAGTACAACTTAATATAGAATTATTATTAATATAAAGTAGGAGATTACAATAGCTTATAATATTTAGAGATTAGCTAGTTAGAGAAGATGTAAATTTATGGGTAATTTAACTTATTAAGCTTTGCCTTTTACATGAATGGAAAATGTATTTTATACAATTACATTTTGAAATGAGTATAAATTATCATAAATAATGTTTTTTATATGTTCAGTTTTCTATAAATATAAATTTTGCCATGGAATGAAAATTTCAAAATTCCAAAGAATCGGTAAGGGAAATGGAAAAATTTGGCCGATGCCGATTAATCGGTACACCGTTATTATGAATTTTTTTATAGTAATATTTTAGTTTATCTTCCTTCGTAATGTTTTAGAAGGCCGTGTAATGAAGAGGACCTACGGCTTTACGCGGGATTGGAACCATCTAAGGGTCACTACATCATCTGAACGAATAGTAGGGTCACCCATCCAACTATTAAACAGACCCACCGTCGCTTAACCTTCTAGATAACCTAACGGAAAGCGGTGTTGCTACGTGGCTACGGTGTAACCCTTAATTAGCAGTACGTTTCCTTCTGAACCAATACAATAGATGAAGTTTACAAAAACTGCTTAAATTCTAAACTTAGGCTTCAATACGTCACTCATCGTTAGCATTGTTTAGACTTTAGAATGAATTGAAAGAATTATTTTAAAGGAAAAGTAGTAAGTTAGTTAACAAATTTAACCTGCAATTTAGGTTAAATGTCTATCTTTAATCTCAACTATAGATTAAAAGTACAAAGGATTAACAAGAGTAAATAGACACCTCCAGGCAGTGGCGTATTAAGGTGGGGCCAGGGGGGTCCAGGCCCCAGAGCCCAGCTGTTTTATGGGCCGATGTTTATAATGATATCAATGATAAATTTGGAATGCTCAACAATATCTCTCAACTAACTTCAGAGGAAGCATCAAAAGCAACAAAAAATCTGGCTAGTCCATTACCCAAATGATTTTGGGGACAGCTTCTCATTTGAGTTTCAGTATTTTGTACTGTTTGTCAAACAAAACGCTTTAGCTGACATTCGCCCATTAGGAGTACTACAGGAAATTCACAAATTGAGGGCTGTTTTCCCAAATGCTTTTATTGCTTATCGCATTTATTTGTGTTTGATGATGTCAAATGCAACTGCGGAGCGTTCTTTTTCTCATTTGAGCATGATTAAAAATGTTAAGCGTCAAATGCTAACCTAAAAGAAATCGCAAAGTCCGTCATTGTTACGCATAGAAAAGAATATTTTGCAGAATTTAAATACTGAGCTTGTGATTGGAAAATTTAGTGATATGAAGCGGCTCAAAAAAACTTTTGTATACTGGTGAGGGGATGATTTTGTGACCAACTTTGGTAGATTAGTAGTGGACTCGTAGTTGTGTAATTGTAGCAGTTTGGTATTTGTGTAAAACTCGCATATTTGATTTAGAAATAAATGGTTTTATTAATTTACAGGACTCAAAGATTTGTCTTGTTGAGGGACCCCAAGAATATTTTGGCCCAAGGGCCCAAAAATCCTTAATACGGCACTGCCTCCAGGTTTTCTCTAGTTTTTGGTTCGATACTAAAAGTCAATAGATAATAACATATTTATTGAATCAATACATTTAGAATCGTGTTGCTCTCCCCCTTATCATCATGTAAAACTGACCCACACGTTCTGCCATTCTATTGATGAGTTTTGCCATTTGTTCTTGAGAACAATTATCGTGGTGTCTATTTACTTTTGTCACCCCTCCGTATTTTTAAAATCAAAGATAAAATACCGACTCTTCATTTCTTCATCCCTCGTTTACTAATTACACTATATACAGGGTGGCCCAAAAAAAATGGCACCAATTTTCAGAAGTGTTTATCTCAATAACCATTGCAGCTAGGGACTTAAAAAAACAACCAAATGAAAGATAATTCTTTTCTCTTTAAATACTTATTATATGGTTTGATGGTTATAAGCCCATATAATGCCCAAAATTGGCTTCCAAAAAAAATATACAAAAAAAAGTTGCGCGTTTATATTTATTCCTTTTATTTTTTTCTAATTAATTATCTTCTAATTTATGGTCTTTAAACGAAGTTCTGTGGTTTTAAGTTAAACCTAATTTTCAATAAATGGCTCAATCTGCCCTCCATTATGGTCAACCACAGCCTGTAATCTAGCCCTCCATTTTGAAATTGCCTTTGAGATCGTCACTTGTGAGAGATTTTCCCATGCAGCCTGAATTCGTTCACGAAGATGGTTCACATCACGGATTTTCTGACCATGGTAGACTTCTCTCTCTAAGGCAGACCACACAAAGTAGTCAATGGGGTTTAGATCTGGGCTGCATGGTGGCCAATTATTTGGTTCGATAAAACCAGGACAATTATTATTGAGAAATGTTATTGTTTCCTTGGCTGTATGAGATTGGGCTCCATCTTGCATGAACACAAAATCAGTGCTCGTCTCCTTGATCTCTGACAACATTGGACACAAAATGTCATTACAGTAGTAAATTGAGTTAATTTTAACGCCTCGCTGAATAAAAATGATGGATGTTTTGTTCTCAGATGACGCTGCAAGGGAAACCATTATCGAATCTGAAAAGTGTTTTTTTTCACGCAAAAGTCGTTTTGGGTCAACATGAGTTTTTGTCGCCACTGCTGCACGAACCCGATCATTTTGGGTATTTCGTGGTGTTTCGACCGTAAATCGTTTCTCATCAGAAAACCAAATTTTTTTCACAGACTCATTTGACCGAAATCTTCGCAATAGATTTTTACATCGATGGAAACGTCTTTCTTTCACAGGCTCCGATAAAGCAGTAACCTTCACCCTCTTAAATGTTTTCAACCCAAGATCTTTTCGAATTATTCGCTGTACTGATGACGTGAAATCCCGGTTTCTTTCGCAACTTCACGTTCACTTTTACTTGTTCCCGGTTGTTCCTCTTGACTTAAAACCATTTCATTTACTTTTTCAATGTTTTCTGGCGTTCTAATACTTTTGGTCGACCACTTCCCGGACGCCGTTGACTGCTGCCGTTTCTTTAAGTTTTTGTAAAAAATGTGCCACAGTTCTTTTTTTCCAATTTCTATTTGGAAATTCGTAAAGGATTCTGTTTAATGAATATCCCTTTTCTTCACGTAGTGCTTGTATAATGTTCTTATCAGATTCTCTCAATCCCATCTTGAGGGGTCTGGAATAGAAAAATTTCATTTAAAATTAGGATCAAGGAATAAATACAAATGCGCAACTTTTTTTTGTATATTTTTTTGGGAAGCCAATTTTTGGCATTATATTGGCTTATAACCATCAAGCCATAGAATAAGTATTTAAAGAGAAAATAATTATCTTTCATTTGGTTGTTTTCGTAAGTCCCTAGCTGCAATGGTTATCGAGATATCACTTCTCAAAATTGGTGCCATTTTTTGGGGCCACCCTGTATATATACATTTAAACTGCAAACACGCAGTATAATTAACGTAAAGAACGACGCTTGTATAGGAGAATATTCCGCGCAAGATGAGAGGGAGAGAACGAAACAAATAAAAAAATGAGGTAACCACCCGGGAATCGAACCCGGGATCTTCCGATTGCCGGTCAGATATGATAACCATTACACCACGGGCCTCACTCAATCAGATGCCGTAATTCCTCTACATACGCGCAGAAACCACGCGCAGAAACCATTTGTTTCGTTCTCTCTCTCTCATCTTGCGCGGAATATTCTCCTATACAAGCGTCGTTCTTTACGTTAATTATACTGCGTGTTTGTAGTTTAAATGTATATAATGTACGGCATGCGAGAGGTGCCCCCTTGGGGCATTGGTTTCTGCGCGTACGTAGAGGAATTACGGCATTTGATTGAGTGAGGCCCGTGGTGTAATGGTTATCATATCTGACCGGCAATCGGAAGATCCCGGGTTCGATTCCCGGGTGGTTACCTCATTTTTTCATTTGTTTCGTTCTCTCTCATCTTGCGCGGAATATTCTCCTATACAAGCGTCGTTCTTTACGTTATATATATATAAGACCTTAATTGCTTTCATTTGTGTTACCCTGTTTTAGTTAGTTTCATTTAAATTTTAATTTAATATTTACTTTACTTTTATAATTTTAATTTTGGGAAATAGTTATTTTTTTTATCCCAATTTTCAATTTAAAAATTAAAAAAAAAAAAAAAAAATTTTTTTTGCATTCATTTCTAATTTCGTTTTGATGTAATGAGTTCCAAAGTGCATTTAATTATAGTCATTAAATTTCAGCACTGAACAAGGTGTTCGTCGATTTAAAGAAAATTGATTTGCCTTTTATATATATATATATATATATATATATATATATATATATATATATATGATGTTTCAAAAGTCCTGCCCCATAATGCACAACATGATATTAGTTTTTGGAGCATGACGTCTGGACACCCTATATATATATATATATATATATATGCGCTTTGGTGGTGTAGTGGTTAGCACCGATGACTGACTATAAATCCACCGGCCCTGGATATAATTCCTAGCGACGGCAGGCGGCGCGCAGCTCACCCATCTGTTCATCCTTCCATATAATAAAATTTGTTGGTACATAAATGGGTAGCCTAGTGGTTAAGACGCTGGGCTGCTGATCGGGCGGTCGTCAGATCGAGTCCGGGTGAGGACTTTGTAATTTCTGACAACCTGTGTTGAGTCGTAGTTCGGATTGCACGTTAAATTGTAGGTCTAAAGTGGAGCAACAAGCGTGATGTTCGTCAGATTGAACAATTCGGGCGGAAGCAAACCCAAGTTTACCAAGGTACAAATGAATATATATATATATATATATACAGTATATGTGTGTGTGTGTATATATATATATGTAATGATGGGGTTGTTTAACCTCCTTCGGAACATCCAAGGTGGTATGACGGAGAGGACCTACAGCTTTACGTGGAATCCGAACCACGGCTCGCTACATAATCTGGACGTGGAGGACGGTCCCCCATCCAACTACTCTCCCGACCCAGTGTCGCTTAACTTCGCTGATCTTAGGGAAACGGTGTTACAACGTTGGCCAGGCCACGATGTGCCTCATACATATATTCGTATGTAAACGATATGTATCTATTTCATCGACGCCTATTCCATTGAAGAAAAATGGCGCATGTAGATTTATTTTCAGGCCGTGAAATTTATAACGGAGAAGAGAGAGAGAGAGAGAGAGAGAGAGAGAGAGAGAGCAATATATTCCTTATAAATATATGGGCGTTCAGTGGTATAATATATTTCGTTGACGTTCACTGTAGAATAACAAGCTTTTATTTCAAGCTTTGAAAATGTATCACACACACACACACACACACACACACACACACACTAAGAAGAGAAACAACAGTTTTAACTGAATAAGTAACACATCATTCATGGCAAAAGGGAGAAAAACCTCTGAGAGATTATGAGTTCATAAAACAACGTCTGATAATAAAATTTCTCCGGTTTAAAAATGGAAGCAAGAATACCAAATATATTTCTTACTTCCTTTTCCAAATAAAAAAGTACTTTTTAAGGCTGCAATTTGAGAGCTTCTTTTACTTTTATTCCCGCAGAGAGATGATGAGTATGCGCGGCTATAAAAAATAGGTTTATGAAGACGTGTACATTTGGCAAGAGTGATGTCGCTACGATTTATAAAGAGGAAGGAGAACATATGTTCATAAATTGGACGTTTAATTAGATTTATTTTTTTTCCGGACGACAACTAGTTCATAATTTGCTCCAAAGTAGGAAACTATGAGTAATTATTAAGAAGGTTTTCTCATTGTATCAGTTTCTCGAAGACACTGATACCGGTTCTCTTTCCTTTTCATGGGATTCTATTGTCATTTATATATTTTATGTATTTCCCACTGTGGTCATGGATTAGAGGTGGTCGCCAACTATCTCACATTTTTCGGCATCGTCCCGCTCCGAGTTTGGAGTTAAATCTCGTGTTTCAACTTAATGTCGCATTTCATTCGATGACTTAAACTTTTGCCGATTTCCTGACCCCACCCCACACACCACCCACCCCTCAAGAAAGAATCGGTAACATAGCACACAATTTGTTATTATTATAGTAACTTATTACTTACAATTAAAACGATTAAAGCATTACAAATTTTATAAATCACGCCACTCCGAAAACCAAGTTAATGGTGTATTTTCAGATGACCATGTCGCTCTATCTACTGTATAATGGTTGTAATGTTTAAATTTCTAAAAAATATCCTCCTGCTTTCCCTCATAAACTACGTTTAGTAATGCTTGCTTTAAAACCATCAACACCAAGCATTATTGGACTATCACGGATCAGACATTATCATGAGCGGCAATTCTGCGGTTTTGCCATTCTTAAGAAATCGCAAAATCACACTGAATTATAAATGGGATTTCTTTCATTAGATCTCAAATTTACTACTTCGTAAACTTATATGTTTAGTCACATTTAAGTGTATTTCTTTTAGACAGAGCATGAACCACTGTATAGTGAGTGGTTGCATCTTACTATACTCACTTTGAGCTGATTTCTGAAACTGCGATACTAGAGTTAGTGAATGTCCCATTATGACATCTCTTCTCTGAAAGTTGATGACCCCATTTGCGGTCTAGGTTAGGTTGGATTGAGTTATAGGTTACGTTACGTTAAATAAGTTAATGCTAGGTTAGTTTAGGTTAAATTTGTAATTTTTAGTTGAGAATTCTCACTTTTCGATTGTGGATGATTATAGAAAGACCATGAAAATAATCCAAGGAAACCATTCCAGAGAAAGTTAGAAGATCGTGAATGCGGGAGATTTTAGTGGAATGAACCGTGCCAAGCTATTGAGTGGGGGTCGGTCACATTTACATCTGTAAATATACTTTCACACGAGTCGAGATGCACCCACAGCAGTCAGAAATCACCAAGAACTGATAGCGTGATAACAGGCCACCGTACACTACGATGAACATGAGCTGATTGCGTGAGTCTCCCTCCCAATGCGGGAGACTTGGTATATCTGGACTGTCAGTTTAATGTACAGTAGTTCAATACACTTTGTGACGATGAATCGAAAATTATAATTAAAAAACTAAGAATTGTTACTCATAAGTCATTGGTTTGTTTCGAGGGAAGAAGAACACCTACAGTATATAGTAAATAATGCCTAAAATGGAGATGTTACTCAGTGTTATTGAGTATTATTTAATGTGAATAGGTTGTTGCCAAGAGAACACCAAAAAATAAAAAAAATAAAGGCAAAAAAATCTGAACCTACCTGCCTTAATATAACGGTTGATACCTATTTCCCGGCTTATAACGCGCACCCTAATTTTGAAGAGAAAATTATTTTGAAGCGAAAATTTAGGAAAAAATATACCTCCTACCTCACTTTACATGTACAATTTTAACGCAGGGTGATTTTTGGAGTATTTTGGGAGAAAAAAAAAAGTGCGTTATACGCGGGGAAATACGGTAATTTAACCTACCAAGCATAATGTAACATAACCCCATCTAAAATAACTTAATCCAATCGACAAACGGCTCTCATTTATATTACACATGAATTAAAAGAGAACAAATTTGATTTTGTCGAAATTTTATGAAAAACTTTTTGGAAAATTTTGTGACTATCTAAAATTTTTGCAGTTTTAATACTTTTTCTCGTCCTCACAAGATGTATTCTCTCTCTCATATATATATATATATATATATATATGCACATAACTGCAATGACCGCGCAGTATATAAATGAATAGAAACGACATAAGTGTTAAGGAACGTTTCTGCACACGAGGAGGAGAGATAACGAATAATGAAAAATGAGGCGAACCGCCCGGGAATCGAACCCAGGGCCTTCCAATTGCCGGTGTAATTAATGTAAAGAACGACGCTTGTGTAGAAGAGCGTTCCGCACAAGATGAGGAGGGAGAACGAACAAAAGGGAGGTACTTCATTTTTCATTTGTTCGTTCTCCCTCCTCATCTTGTGCGGAACGCTCTTCTACACAAGCGTCGTTATTTACATTAATTATACTGTGTGTTGTTTGCAGTTAAAATGTATATATGTACGGCATGCGAAGGTGCCCCCTCAGGGCATTTGATTCCGCTCGTATATAGTAGAATTACGACTTCTGATTGATCGAGGACCTTGGTGTAGTGGATAGCATATCGGACCGGCAATTGGATGATTCGGGTTCGTTTCCTGGGAGGTACCTTATTTTCATTTGTTCGTTTCCCCTCCTCATCTTGTGCGGAACGTTCTTCTACACAAGCGTCGTTCTTTATATATATATATATATATACACACACATATATACACACACACACACACACACACACACACACTGTTGATACCTTTACTCTCATTAAAGAGTCATTCCATCATTATTAAAGGAAGATTTTGGGAAATTATTTTGGGAAACTGTAAAAAAAAAAATACTTTTATAAAGAAAAATGTTTCTTATTTCAGAAGATCAGTCAAACTAGAAGCCCGATTAAAAAGATTTCAAGAGAAAGAGGATTTGGGTTTAATATGAGAAACAAAAGAAAATACAACCAAGGTCGGATGTAGTGATTAGAGAGAGAGAGAGAGAGAGAGAGAGAGAGAGAGGAGAGAGAGATGCAGGGTTTCTGGAGTGAAAAAGACCCGACGATCTGCTTTAGGTTAGTCACTGAAAGAGAGGCTGAAAGAATCTGACTTTCACTTATCTAAGTGTAACATATTCACCCAGAAAAAGTAAAGAATGAGATAAATGCAAAGTGATGCACATTGGCTACGCCAATCCCAAGTCGGACTACTCGATGTTGGGCAGTAATATCGAGGTGACTGATTTAGAAAAGGACTTGGGTGTGCTAATTAGCAGCGACCTTAAGTTTACGAAACAGTGTGTAGAGGTGGAAAAGAAAGCCCAGAAACTATTGGGTTATATCAGAGTAGGGTGGATCGATTTTACATTTTTTTCGATTTCCATATTCTAATAGAGACAAAAACTTGCGCATGCATGATAAAATAGCCTCTGCCAAATCTTAGCTTAATAGGTAATCATCTTCTGCCCCGGCAGAGCGATGAAAATCATATTTAGTAGTCAAAAACGTATTTTTCTTATAATTTTTAAAATATTTCAATATGCGTGTGTGTTATTCATGCCTAAGCAACGATATAAATGCTATGGGAAATATATAAATGCATTATTTAAGACAAAGAGCCGATCTGAAAATATGAAAATATTATACATATTTTCAGATCGGCTCTTTGTCTTAAATAATGCATTTATATATTTCCCATAGCATTTATATCGTTGCTTAGGCATGAAATAACACACACGCATATTGAAATATTTTAAAAATTATAAGAAAAATACGTTTTTGACTACTAAAATATGATTTTCATCGCTCTGCCGGGGGCAGAAGATGATTACCTATTAAGCTAAGATTTGGCAGAGGCTATTTTATCATGCATGCGCAAGTTTTTGTCTCTATTAGAATATGGAAATCGAAAAAAATGTAAAATCGATCCACCCTAATCAGGAGGCAATTTCAGTTTCGGAACAAGGAGATTGTGCTCTCACTGTACAATTCCCTTGTTCGGCCGTACCTGGAGTATGCTGTGCAGTTCTGGTCGCCCACCCTCAGGAAGATATTGAGAGGCTGGAGCGAGTGCAGGCGAGGGCCACAAAGTTAATCCCTTCCGTTAGGCATATGGGCTACAATCGACGGTTACGCGCCCTGAACTTGTTTTCGCTTGAAACTCGGAGGCTGCGCGGTCAACTGATCGAGGTTTTCAAGCTCTTACGAGGGTTCAACGATGTCGATTTTAGAAGTATGTTTAGTTTAAATGATAACCCAACTCGCAACAATGGTTGGAAGTTGGATTTGAAACGGTTTAGGACTAGTGTGTGTGGGAATTACTTTACGTATAAGATCTGTGACACATGGAACAGGTTACCTTCGGAAGTTGTGAACAGTTCCTCTGTGGATCAGTTCAAGAAAAGGTTAGACCAAATTTTGCACACTATTTGAGTGTGTAGAAAATTTTCCGTGGCACCCGTTGCCATTGGTACCTCCTCGGTATGGGCCGCAAGGCCTTTTGAGGTACTTCTTTTCCTTGTAACTCCTTGTAACTCTCTCTCTCTCTCTCTCTCTCTCGTTACTACTAGCCACTTTTGGTAGAAAAAGTTTTGAAAGAAAATGAATAGGAAAATTTAAAAAAGTCAGAAAAGGAGTTCGGAAAGTAAATTCTTTAGATTGCATTCAAACGATGCGTAAACTTATTTCGTTCAACCAATTTTCCATTAAAATATAATACAAAGGAAACTGAAACGCTGCACGCAACTAATTTTCACCTTTTTCTCCTTTCCGAAAAACCTTTTATTTTATTGAAGAACATCAGTGGAGCATCATTTCATCGTCGCATCATTTCGTCGTCACAGCATCGTCGCATCATTTCGTTGTCACATCATCGTCGCATCATTTTATCACCACATCATTTCGTTGTCACATCATCGTCGCATCATTTTATCATCACATCATTTCATCGTCGCATCACTTCAGTGTCACATCATTTGCATCATCTCATCATTTGTATCGTCATATCATTTGTATCGTTACATCGTTTCATCGTCACATCATTTGCATCGTCATACTGACCTCGTGATCATATTGATTTATTAGTTTAGCTATTAATTTATATGGCAGTCTTTTGTATTAGGGACAGGTTCAAATGCAATAATGAGAACAGACAGCTTCTAAACAACATTGAGAAGAATCAGTGCTACCACCATAGATAGTATAGTACTGTATGATTTCCTCGCAATCACATCATTTTGTATGTCGTGTGTTTGTGGGTGTGGTTGTACTTATTAAGTTTAAAATTAATTATATCATAACTATACGAATCTATGCACAAAACCTAAGCCGCAATTCGCGCATGCTTCAGCTTGAGCGTTACTCTCTCTGAACAGGAAAAATCCTAAATCATCGAAGTCGAAGTGTCCAAATGGGTTGTTTATAACTTTAACGTTCCAAGTAATAAAGTGTTCCGAACAATGATCGTATTGGTTTTCTTTTTTGGTACAACATTTTTGTATATAAGGTAAAAAAGAGAGTCAATAAGTTCCTGGTGCTACTTTAGTATGCGGTCTACCTACGATTCGGCGGTCTACCTTTTAATTATAGTTTCTTATCTTGTCTACTAATTGCTTGTTTACATCCCAATATCAATCGCCCTTGACGATTGGTTAGGTTTAGTCATTATATTTTCGTTAGTTTTAACGAAAATATCATGACTAAACCTAACCATTCGTCGGTAGACCGCATACTAAAGTAGCACCAAGTTCCTGGTTAGTGCCTATGCGGTCCCCAATTTGGAACTTAATTCTGAGAGGAACCTTTCTTAAACCTAATTTGACACGTAATACGGAACCAAACATTTTAAAATTTTCATGTCATTAAGAATTTTACTGCTTACACTATAATACATTCAGCTGAATTAGTGCCCAAGTATTTACTTTATCTACTGAAGCAGAATAGGCTTCATAATTTTTCCTGACACTTAAATTTCAGTCCTCACTTCCCAGAAACTACAATCCTCACTTCACTTGCAGCGAACATTTTTTTTGTTTTACTGTGTTACTACCCCTGTAGCTCCCATCAGATTGCCCGTCTCTACCAATGAAGTATCATACCCTCCTTTCATATAATATATATATATATATATATATATATATATATATATATATATATATATATATATATATATATGTATATATATATAATATCAATAACCCGCTCTCTTATATATTCATTAATTTAAGCAACGCTGAGAGAGAGAGAGAGAGAGAGAGGAGGAGAGAGAGAGAGAGAGAGAGAGAGAGAGAGAGAGAGAGAGAGAGAGAGAGAGAGAGAGAGAGAGAGAGAGATCATACAATATTTATTATGGTTTAATATTGACTAAATAATTATTTAATATTAAATACGAGAATACTAAGATTGGTTCAGCGCCATCGAAATATGTTCAGGTATGTCCAAAACACTCGTGATTAAGGACATGTTGAGTTGTCTTAATTGAGTTATCCAATAATTTCGAGGAACTTAGAATAGTTTAAGCATTCACTCTCAGTAATTTTGGGAATTGTTAACAATATATTCGTTCTGCATGTGTCAGTTATATTTGATATTATAGTCAGTATAATGGTGAACTTAAAATAAATAAGGTTAAGTAGCTATATATATATAATTTATTATCTTCAAATCAATAGGATTTCCGTAAATTAAAACAACCGTTATGGCTATTTTAAATTTTATGGAAAGTGTAATGTCGCTGAAGAGAATGAAATTTTTTTTTTATATATTTATGGATTTGAGTAAGGCCTTTGATGTAATAGACCATAATATTCTACTAAGCAAATTATAGTGTTATGGCTTTAGAGGAGCTATCAGTAATTGATTTAAAAGTTATTTGTCCAACAGATATCAATTTGTATCAGTAAACACGGTCTACTCAACTAAAACGATTGTTAATCATGGTGTACCCCAAGTGTCAGTCTTGGGTCCACTGCTATTTTTATTATATATAGATGACCTTCCACGCACTTTTGACGTACTTAGCTTTATAATATTTACAGACTATAGTGATGTCTTTTTCTTGCAAAGATGTTAATTCAGCTAAGGACATATTTAAAATAGAATTTATAAAAAACTCTGAAATGTTTAAGCTCCAGTAAACTTCTAAATACCACTAAAACAAACTTCATGATTTTTACTAATGAACAAAATGTGTATCTTGATGAACTAAATGTTGATGAAATCGCTGAAAAGGAATGTACTGTAACAACATTTCTTGGTGTAATGCTAGTCAAGAATTTGCAATGGAGTGATCATTTAAATTACATCTAAAAAAAAAAAATTTCAAGGAACGTTGTTATAATGTTTAAACTTAGCCATGTAGTCCCTAAACAAATTTTATTAACTCTGTATTATACCTTCGTTCTTCCTTATATAATATACTGCACTCTTGTATGGGGGAATTGGGCTACCAACGCTTTCAACAATATCACCTAAACACGAGCAATAAAGTTTCACCTTTTTAAAGCATAGTTTTAAAGAGGTAAAACTATTAAAGGTGAATGATGCAGCTAATCAAAGTGGCACATTCTACTTTCATTTACAAATGTAAGAACAAAATCATTAACTTTCAATAGATAAATAAAAACTTTGTAGCTCATAATAAAATCCACTCATATCAGACTAGAAATGGATCAAAGCATTTTTTCTTTAATTTAGATCGTTTTCATCTCGGAAATTACCCATTTTTATCGGATTGAAACTAAGGAATGCTTTAAATGCTGATATAAAAAAAATATTTCAAACGTAAACTCGTTTAAAAATAATATGAAATCCCTATTAATAATGGAATTCTAATAAAATTCAAGGATTGAATGTATATTACTCTATTACTTGTTCATTTCTGGTATCTCAGAATCAGTTCTTTGTTTTGTAGTGGTATCATATCTATAATAATGGCTTTGACTGTATTTGTTTCATATTTTTGATAATAACATAAGATATACATACATACATACATACATACATACTGTATTTCCACTATTAGTTCTTTTGTGTATTTCTCATAATTTAAACGTCGATTATCTATCATTATTTTATCTCTAATTAATCTGAGAGCCAAGTAAAGCCAAAGGATTAAGGGTTACATTACATAAAATAACTAGTGCAATTAACAGTTATTGTATTATTTGTATTATTACGTTACTGTAATACAAATTGTCTTATTATTGTAACAATAGAAATTGTAATATTTTAATATTTACAGTATATTATAAATAAATATATAAATATAAATAAATACAAAATAAATATCTTCACAATGACTTTAATGACGTCACAATGATTTAAATTAAGTCTTATTTTCATCTATTAGTTCGCTTATACAGGGTGTACATAAAGTCAGGATCTATTTTTGTGAAGCAGTTGGAAATTATATGGAATTCAATCATAAAATGATAAAGTGGTAACATTTATTAAATAATTAAGAGTAGGATTCGACGTGACGCCCATCAGTATCCCTGCACAGCTCAAATCGTTCCGCAGCATTTCTAAACACATTCTGGAGCATTTGCGGGGTTATGTTATCTGCAGCAGTTCGTATACGTGTACGTAAGTTTTCAAGACTCGTAATCTTCGTCTGATAGACGTGCGACTCGATAAAGCCCCATGCAAAGAAATCTAAAGGGGTTAAATCTGGTCATCTCGCGACACAAGGTCTGTTGCTTCCGCGTCCGATCCAGCGATTTGGAAAACGTCCATTTAGATAATCCTGAACAATTTTGGCATAGTGACAAGGAGCACCATCATGTTGATTCTAAGGGGATAGGATTCGTGTCATAACATGACGTAATGAGAATCTATAAATAGATCCAGTAATTGTTTAAACTTCATTCTTATCGTCGGTGTTGCATCGGAGTGACGTGTATTATTTACTGTTCAAGATGTATCGAAGAAGGAAGTTTGTTCCTCGAAAAAGGAAGTACGTTCCTCGGAGGAAACCTAAATGGCGTTCAAAGGAGAAGATAGTTACAGCTTCAATGAAATTTGTTTATTTATCTAAAAATACTTTTGGTGTTAATAGTGATGGGTTTTATACCTTGAGTTTGGATTTTCTAACTAAAGAGTCTAAATCTACCATTTTAAAATTTAATTATTATCAAGTAACGGGTGTATCTTTTCATAGTATTCCAGAAATGAATATGTCTGGATATGTGATTAATTTTGAAGATTCAATAGGTCGTAAGAAGGGGGGTAGGGAAAGATTGGAGGGACCTAATGTAGGGATATCTCCATCTCCATATTTAATTGTTCCAAATTGTGTTTTGTTTGAACCTAATCTTGACTCGTCTCATAGTGCAGAGCAAGTAATGCATCATCCAAGAACAAAGTGGTTCTCACCTTTTAAAGAGTTTAGAATGTATCGTAGATTGAAACAGGTCTGTGAGTTAGGTGATGCAGTAACTGCTCAATTCCCTAATACTTTAATGAAAATATCTACAAATGATTTAACTAAACCGTTAGGTCGTATTTATGTTGTTAAATATACCCCTGAAGGATCTCAAAAAAATGAGTATGCATTTACATATGTTAATCGTATTGTATTTTATGTTAAGCTGTACGGTATGAAACAATAAAGAAATAAAAAAAAAATATATATATTTTTGGATTACCCTGTTTGCACAGTCGATCCTTAGTATTACCTAGGATCGACTGTGTGTTGTGTTTAAAGGGCAGATTAGAACTGACGTCATAAAGCGTGGATGACGTCATACATTTCTAATCTATCTGTACATCCTGTGTATTTCATAAAGCGTGGATGACGTCATACAACTCTGAGTTGTGTTCTATATCCTGTTTATGAGTGTCGTCATTGTTCAAAGAATTGTTTTTTCTATATTTAGACCATGTATCCAGGGTTCTAATTGCGAAGCGCCCTCGCCAGAGTTAGAGCCTCGCCAGAGGTAGATATATGTACGAAGTTTTTGGTGTTTGGCCAAACAATATTGGTTACAAAGATTTTTTAAGTTATATAGTTTAAGAGTATTCATGTGTGTAGAGTACCTAAGTTTTCAAGACTCGTAATCTTCGTCTGATAGACGTGCGACTCGATAAAGCCCCATGCAAAGAAATCTAAAGGGGTTAAATCTGGTCATCTCGCGACACAAGGTCTGTTGCTTCCGCGTCCGATCCAGCGATTTGGAAAACGTCCATTAGATAATCCTGAACAATTTTGGCATAGTGACAAGGAGCACCATCATGTTGATTCTAAGGGGATAGGATTCGTGTCATAACATGACGACGTAATGAGAATCTATAAATAGATCCAGTAATTGTTTAAACTTCATTCTTATCGTCGGTGTTGCATCGGAGTGACGTGTATTATTTACTGTTCAAGATGTATCGAAGAAGGAAGTTTGTTCCTCGAAAAAGGAAGTACGTTCCTCGGAGGAAACCTAAATGGCGTTCAAAGGAGAAGATAGTTACAGCTTCAATGAAATTTGTTTATTTATCTAAAAATACTTTTGGTGTTAATAGTGATGGGTTTTATACCTTGAGTTTGGATTTTCTAACTAAAGAGTCTAAATCTACCATTTTAAAATTTAATTATTATCAAGTAACGGGTGTATCTTTTCATAGTATTCCAGAAATGAATATGTCTGGATATGTGATTAATTTTGAAGATTCAATAGGTCGTAAGAAGGGGGGTAGGGAAAGATTGGAGGGACCTAATGTAGGGATATCTCCATCTCCATATTTAATTGTTCCAAATTGTGTTTTGTTTGAACCTAATCTTGACTCGTCTCATAGTGCAGAGCAAGTAATGCATCATCCAAGAACAAAGTGGTTCTCACCTTTTAAAGAGTTTAGAATGTATCGTAGATTGAAACAGGTCTGTGAGTTAGGTGATGCAGTAACTGCTCAATTCCCTAATACTTTAATGAAAATATCTACAAATGATTTAACTAAACCGTTAGGTCGTATTTATGTTGGTAAATATACCCCTGAAGGATCTCAAAAAAATGAGTATGCATTTACATATGTTAATCGTATTGTATTTTATGTTAAGCTGTACGGTATGAAACAATAAAGAAATAAAAAAAAAAAAAAATATTTTTGGATTACCCTGTTTGCACAGTCGATCCTTAGTATTACCTAGGATCGACTGTGTGTTGTGTTTAAAGGGCAGATTAGAACTGACGTCATAAAGCGTGGATGACGTCATACATTTCTAATCTATCTGTACATCCTGTGTATTTCATAAAGCGTGGATGACGTCATACAACTCTGAGTTGTGTTCTATATCCTGTTTATGAGTGTCGTCATTGTTCAAAGAATTTGTTTTCTATATTTAGACCATGTAGCCAGGGTTCTAATTGCGAAGCGCCCTCGCCAGAGTTAGAGCCTCGCCCAGAGGTAGATATATGTACGAAGTTTTTGGTGTTTGGCCAAACAATATTGGTTACAAAGATTTTTTAAGTTATATAGTTTAAGAGTATTCATGTGTGTAGAGTACCTAAGTTTTCAAGACTCGTAATCTTCGTCTGATAGACGTGCGACTCGATAAAGCCCCATGCAAAGAAATCTAAAGGGGTTAAATCTGGTCATCTCGCGACACAAGGTCTGTTGCTTCCGCGTCCGATCCAGCGATTTGGAAAACGTCCATTAGATAATCCTGAACAATTTTGGCATAGTGACAAGGAGCATCATCATGTTGATAGACGACGGTACTAACAATCCTATCCCCAATCAGCTGAGGTTCAAGGAATTGCTGCAACATGTCCAGATAAATAAGCCCCGTAACTGTAGCTTCAGCAAAGAAAAAAGGACCATAAACCTTAGATTTTGTTAAACCCATCCAGACATTAACTTTAGGTGAGTCTCTTTCCCAATTTTGGACGAAATCATTCGTTCTTTCATCTGCCCAAATTCGACAGTTATGGCGATTTACTTTTCCACACGTATGGAAAGTGGCTTCATCACTAAAGAGAATGTTGTCCATTAAATTATCACTCCAGATTTGTTCTACGAGATCAGCACACACAGCACTTCGTCGAGGGAAATCTTCCTCATGTAAATCATGTAAAACCTGCAAATGATAGCTTTTCTTCTGCAAATTAACTTTCAGAATTTTGTGCACAGATGACGTCGGGAGGCCGAGTCTGTGTGATGCAGCACGAACGGACGTACGTGGCTCCTCAGTGATAATTCCGCGTACTGCATTCACGGTAAGATCTGACATACACGGTCGTCCTGATCTTGCTTCATCATTTACAGATCCCGTTCGTTTAAATTTGTTCACCAATTTTCGTATTGTCTTGTCTATTGGCCCCGGCTTATGAAATCTCCTTCTAAACTTCTCTCTGATGTCACTGTATTCTTTCCCTCGATTCGCCAAATTACTATTGCCACACGCTCTTCTGTATTCATTCTAAGGGTTTCTGAAAAGAAAAATAGAAAAAAATAATTATTTCACAAAAATAGATCCTGACTTTATGTACACCCTGTATATTTGAAATTAATTAATGAATGAGATAAGTTCCCTTTGCAACAAATACAAAGGAATGACGTCACTGTTTAAAATACCCATGTGGGAAATGAAAGAATATAAGTGAAACCCCAACACTGGGTCTGATCGTACTTTAAAAAAGGGAGCCATATGGCTCAATGAATGAAGGTGGTGGCTTCTGATACCTAGGATACGGGGTCACGTTTCCCTTCGTCCAGGATGATCAAGTACTTTTTTTTTCTTATTCCTGCAGGATTCAATTTTTGGGGTGGGGGGTCATAATGTGAGCGTTAGATGTTCGTTTTCACGGCTTGTTTGTAGGGAACGTTAATCTTTTTATCTCAGGCTCTAATCCATGTATCCTATACAGGCTGCCTAAATCCCATAAAAATAATTTACCATTTTGTCCTATTCTATCTGAAATAAGTACGCCTAATTATCGTTTTGCAAACTTTTCGGTTTCCATTCTGGATCCCGTTACTCGAACTGAAAGACTCTTTCGCCTTTGTTGAGGTAATTAAATCTTTGCCTAACATAGGCGGATCCAGAGGGGGAGGGCCAGGGGGCTTAATTGAAATAACGTGGACATAAGCATTCAAATGTTTTACCTAATTTTGTTTAACCAGGATGTATGGAGGCTCCAAATTAAGCCCCGTTGCTTCAGTTAAGCCCCCTGGCCCCCAACCCCTCTGGATCCGCCTATGTTGCCTAATACTTATCATAACTAGTTTTGATGTTCAGTCGTTGTTCATCAATATTAAAGTTGAGGAAATTACCAAAATCATTTGTGGTAACTTTTTAATCCTGCTGATAATGTGATGAGCTTGGACAACCACACTTTTCGTAAACTAATAGACTTGATAGTGGGTGATACTGTGTTCGTTTTTAATATATACACAAATTGACGGTATGGCTATGGATTCAAGACTATCCTCCTGAAGTTTGTCCTGTTATATATATAAATGGGCACTTATTCTTTTTACCCCCACAATTTCTTTTTTCCCGGTTAGGTCAACTGTACGTCCTTGACACTTGGTCAGGTTAAGTCATGATATTTTCGTTAGGGGGGAAAAGGAATAAGTGGAATATTTTAACGAAAATATCATGACGTAACCTAACCAAGTGTCAAGGGCGTACAGTTGACCTAACCGGGAAAAAAAATTGCGGGGGGGGAGGGGGGAAGGAATAAGTGCCTATAAATGTTACGTAAATGAATGTTTTGTAATATTTAAGGAGTAAAGTCACGTCCATTTGTTTTTTTTAACTAATCACTTAATATTAAATTTACACTTGAGAGTGAACATGACCACAAACTGTCCTTTCTTGACGTTACAGTTCACAGGGTTCATGATCACTTTTCCACTTCCGCATACAGGAAGAAAACGATCACCTCGTTGGGTACTATTTTAGTTACCTCCTTTTCGATTTGAAAGTCTCGAGTCAACTAGAATCTTATGAGCGCTTTGTATTTGTTCTATTTGGTTCTCCTTTTCATGATGACATTTTTCATACTTACAAAAGAATTTCTTTATTGTGAACTTGTTCTTCCTTCTCACAGTTTCCATCAAACAGTTTACAAATTCCTTCACAATATATTCCATCCAACTCATCCAGTACCTACCGTTGCAAAACTTTCAGTTTACATAAAACTCCCATATTTGGGTGCATCTCACCCCAAATTTGTTTCTTCCTTGATATCTCTTTTTACAGAGGCTTTCCTCCAGTGCAACTTCCGGTTAAAGGAATAAACTCACGTTCCGTTCAAAGCATTTTGAGCCACAAAGAATCTCTTCCAAACTACTTAAAGTCCTCTCTGGTTTATCTATTTACGTGTGCTAACTGCCAAGCTAGCTACTGAGGGCAAACATTCCTACAACTTAAACAAAGAGTGGATAAACATTAGGATTGATTTCTCACATAGAACCAACGGACCTGTATCTCAGCCAGAACACTCATCTATCCGTCTACATTCAGAACAGTTTTCTCATCCATTTGGACTCAAAGACTTTGAAATACTTCCAACTGGCCAAACATCTTCAGATTTAAAGATTTAAAAAATATTATATATTCATAAAATAAAACCATTTTTAAATAAACATTTTTCTTCCATTAAAGCGATTCATCCTTTAAGGACAAACCAACCAATTTCCTTGTCTTTACGTTTTCATGCTTTTTATCCAGTTGCTCTTTGGGATTGCCATGCTGAAAGTTGGTTCCCTGCTTGGTTGTTATTCAAATTAATTTACCACAGTATCTTAAACTTTTGCTTTTATGCATTGTTTTAAATTCAATTTAGATTTACTTCTTTGTTTAGTGTTTATTTTAATATTTTAGCTACTGAAGATGGAAACCGGAGTTTTCGAAACGTTTAATTAACTGCATAAATGATTTTTACAGCAACATGGGTCCTCCTTTTCATCTTATATATATATATATATATATATATACACACAAACTCAGAATGGTCCCCTGAGAAACTTATATGTTAAACACAGACCGTGCATGGAACAAGGAACTCTTCTGGGAAAATTAAATCCACTATAGTCTGAATAAGTAGTGGTATTTGTCATTTACCATTACTTATTCGGACTATAGTGGATTTAATTTTCCCAGAAGAGTTCCTTGTTCCATGCACGGTCTGTGTTTAACACATATACATACATATATATATATATATATATATATATATATATATATATAAGCAGTATTATCGATTTTCTCGAAAACGCTATTAGTTATCATATACGGATTTTCCCCAAGACATTTGACAAATTACCACGGAATAATATTGCTTAAACCGAAATATATGCAAGGAAGAGGCAAAACAGGGAAATAGAAAATTTCCTTGGAGAGCGTAAGCAAGTTGTTTGTAGTACAATTCAAAGAATATTTAAATTAAAACCACATAGCGTATTATCACATGGAAAATATTTGTTTCACTGTTATCTGTTATCATATTAACCAATTTAGATCATGAATGAAGTAAATTGCAATAGTGGAACAGCATTTCTTTTGCTGAAGCTAAGAAAATCAACAGATAGCTCTGAAACCCAGATGGCTGTGTCTTTATAAACAGATGCAAATAGATATATGCAGGTGGTTAAAAAACAGCGGCATGAAATTTAACATTGAAAATTTTGAACTCTTAAGGTATTGGGGAAAAGTAAGTACTAAAATCTATGGCCTCTGCTATTGCCCAAATGGACAAGAAAATGAGATACTATAAACAGAATCAAAGGAATAACTGGACAGATAGTGCGTGAGAACGTTAACAAAAAGAAAGGCAGGGGTGGAGGACCTGCAGCCCGCGGCCATAATGTGGGCTCTTTTCCAAAATCCGGACCGTTCTTTATATCTAGAAAGTTACATTATTATTATGTGGTTTTGCGTGCTGAGTTCCAGAAAGTTATTCGTTTTTTGGAGAAATTAAAAATTTAAAAGTTATATCAACTTTTATTTATAATATTAGGTCGATATACCTTATGAACCTTATGTTGTTTCGTGCGTTGGTCTCTCTTCACACGGAGGTCAAGCTGGTAGCCCCGCCTATATGTAAATAATGTTAATAAAAATTGCTGTAACTTTTTTATTTTTCATTTCTCCAAAAAAGAATAACTTTTTTAACTCAATACTCAAAACCAGTTATAAAGAACGGTCCGGATTTTGGAAAAGATCCATAATGTGTAAGTAAATTAGTGTAATTTAATTGCCCGCGGACAGTTTGATTAATTAACGTCATACAGTATTTACATCTTAATTATGTCTCAAATTATTTTTAAAGCTGCAATTTGCCCGGTACAGAGTATTTTAGTTGAAATTTTCCCGCCACACAATAAAGGGTCACCAAATCTGCTTTAATGATAACACTGGTCATTTTCAAACTGCGATATTGCTAATTTTAACACCCAAGTTAAATAAAAAGAAGAAATAAGAAGATATACAAAAACCTCTCAGCCAAAATCAATGGACTGAAAGAACTACATTTTTGGAAAAGATTATGTCAATAAAACCTGTGCCCGTCAGAAACAAGAGAGATACACCATAATTTACCCATGGAAAATTATTTCAAAACTGGTTCCTCTTCTAAAATCGAACCCTGAAACCATCCAAATAACACTGGAAACGAGAGAAGTAGAATGTGCAGTGTCCCTAAACTGAAGATAACCAGGAACAACATAAACCTGATGGAGAATAGCTGTTGTTGGGGGGTCAAAACGCTTTAACCGATTACGAAAAGAAATTAGAAATACGGGTATTAATACATTTGATGTGAACACCTTAAAACAACGTTAAGAAACCTGGCTCAGGACAATGGCAAATGAACCGCGTATTTGAGATGAAGAAACGAGGAAAGCAACTTTCACCTCCAAAGTCTAGAGGCAGGACCATAAGATTGACCTTCGCATGCGTAAACAAGGATGTTCTTGCGAAACCACAATGCAAGGTCACAGAATTATATCGTATAAATTGTTACGAATTCCTGCCAAACTCTCCTTCCTGTAATAAGAGGTTGACAAATATTTGAATTGGCAAAGGCTTTTGATTTAAGGCGAAAAATATTATATCTTAATGACCTTCAATGAAGGTTATTAATTTACTTAACTTAATTAAAGATTCTCGCATGAAATGTGACACCTCTGAATACAATATAATTATCTTAGAAATAAGCGGACACACATAATTCTCTCTCTCTCTCTCTCTCTCTTTCTCTCTCTCTCTCTCTCTCTCTCTCTCTCTCTCTCTCTCTCTCCCCCTATATACATACATATTGCAGATTCGTCAGAAAAATTTTGAAAACAAAGACACACTTACCGTTTCCAACAAAAGAGAGATGTCAGCTCCTGTTCTTTCTGTACACCGGATGTGCGAAATACAAGGAACATAAATTAAAATTAACTTTCGTTTTGTTAACTTTGGGGGGGGGGGGGGGGG
>JAJOZX010012991.1:37500-96783 GCA_023014485.1 Bathynomus jamesi
GTGAAGTAATTGAGGAAGTACAAGAGTTTAAATATTTGGGTCAAACTATTACCAGCTCCTTGAGTGATGACTCGGATATAAGAAAAACAATCTCGAAGCCTGTGTGCTAAAGCGAATATGACCATAAGGAACTTTCGTTTCTGTACAAGTGAAGCTAAAGACACACTCTTTCGTACTTTCTGCAGTAATATATACGGTCAGCAACTCTGGGTGAATTATAAAAAAGGTTCTGGCAGAACCCTAAATTTGCTGTACAACAGGTCGTTTAGACTCTTACATAAATTACCCCCGAGATGCTCAGCTTCGCAAATGCTTGCAACCGCAATGTTCCGAGCTTCCCGGAGGTAACAAGACGTGCTCAACACAGTCTAATGCAAAGAATTAAAAATCAACCAACCCGATCATCCAAGCTATCCATGAAGCTATCCATGAGTCCTGCCATTTATCCTCTAAGCTATGGACTTTTTGGTACGAAAACGTCTGTCTGTAGCTCCACTTAACTTCGACAGTGCAGTATTATTTCTAATCAATTGTATATATTTTTATCCTTAGTGTATGAACTGTCATTGTATTAATAATATTTGTCATATGGACTATAGTCTGCCAATAAACCTTTTCATTTTCATTTTCATTTTCATATACAGTGGCGCTCATAAGTATTCATAATGTAAGTATAAATATTTCAATTATATCGTCCTTTGCTTTTGTACCATGCATAGGATAGTTATGAAAAGTTTATCGTTTGTTTGGAAAAATTTAAAAAATAAATAAGTTAGTTCAACTGCAACATATACTGTAAAACATCACAGAATTTCAGGGAAAAAAATTGAAACCTGAAAAGTTTTCGTACATTTATTTACAAAATTATTTAATACCTTGTGTGTCCACTTTAGGCATGAAGAATTAAATTTTTTTTATCAGTAGTAGGCTGTTTATTGATTAGAGACTGTTGGCATTTCTGAATTCCTGAATTTTCTTCGTGAGTCTTCATGGAAGACGGATGACTGTACAAGCCATTAGTAAGCAGGGTTAGTCTTAGTAAAGAGGTGTATATAGATCTTAACAGCTTTGTTATTGCTGCAGACGAGTCAGGAAAGCGTTTTAGGAAGATAGGAGAACTTCGAATTCCATTTATGATGGTTGCTACAGTTATAAAGAAATGGAAAGACTTCGGAACAATCAAAACTCTACCAAGATGTGGACGACCTTGCAAGATTTCAGAACGTACAGCTAGACGGATTGAAAGAATGGCTGCTGCGAATCCACGAGTCACTGCTGCTGATATCTGCCAAACATTAAGACTGTCTAAGATCGATGTCCATACGTGTGCGTCGTACAGTGAGAAAGAAGGTTTGCATGGAAGAGTTGCAGGAAGAAAACCTCTACTACGGAAAGGTGCTCGAAGAGGCTCGTTTAAAGTACGCCAAGGATAATTAAAATGATGGATTTGCATTCTGGAAGAAAGTTCTCTGGACAGACGAAACCAAAATTGAATTATTCGAGAGCAACGAGCAAAGGTAGGATTGGCGAAATCAAATACTACATTCGAGGAAAAACACTCCCTTCCTATGGTTAAACATGGTAGTGATAGTTTGCTTCTTTGGGGATGCTTTAGTACTTCTGGTCCAGGAAGGCTTGTTGTCATCAATGGAATCTTGAATTCGAAGAAATAGCAGGAAATTTCAGAAGTCAATGTATTGCCTTCAGTTCGGGAGTTGCGAATGGGCCGCACTTGGGTACTGCAACAAGATAATGATCCAAAACATAAAAGTAAGAGCACCATAAAATGGATTGAACACTGGATTCATTTAATCGAAAATTTATGGTTTGATTTGATAAAGCTAGAGCTAGCCGCAAGAGAACCCCTTCGAATCTGAATAAATTGGAACAATATTCTTTAGATGAATAGGCTTATATTTCTATTGAGAGATGTCGAAACCTTATAAGAAAAATACCCAAAATGAGTAATTATAGTTTTTAAGCAAAAGGTGGACACACAAATTATTAAATAATTTTGTAAGTAAATGTATGAAAACTTTTGCATGTTATCTTTTTTTTTATTTTCCTCAAATTCTTTGATGTTTCTTATTATATGCTGGAGTTAAATTCATTTTTTTATTTGTTAATTTTTTCCGAACGAAAGGTAAACTTTTCATAACTGTGCTCTGCATGGTACAAGAGATAAGGACGAATATAAGTGAAATATATATATCTGTACGAATACTTATGAGCGCCACTTATATTTATTTATATATATATATATATATTCTACAGGAGGAAGATACTGTAGACACCAATCGACCAGGGAAGTAGTACTCTGTAGGAGACGCTAAGCAAGAGAGAGGGAGTGCTGGAATTCCAGTTTCTCTTGTCACTGTCCTCCTTAGCTGATCTGTTTTCGTGTCCCCAGCATACTTTCAAATACACGCTTCTCCTTCTATTCCTCACTACACATAATTTTTTTTTATGCAGGAAGTAGGGGCCAAGGGCGAATACCCGCAAAAACGCCTCCCCATAGAGGAAGAAGAGAGACAAAATGTAGGTCCAAGGTTTTTCGAGATGCCTGGACACTCGGCGTTCGAATGATTAAAGGTTATAGATAGGGGGAAAGATGAATTGAGGAAGATTGTTTCAGAGTTGACAGATTGAGTAAATGACTGAAAATATCGATTAACCCTTGCGTTAGAGATATGAACAGAAAAGAATGAGTATGTGTCGAAAGTCTGGTAGGTACTGCGTGCTCTCCTTAAAGGAACATGCATGCAGTTAGAGAGTTCAGAAAAGCAGTGTCCCTTATAATAGCAACAGTAAAGAAGAGAGTGAAACGACGTTGCGACAAAGCGATAGGGATTGAAAACAGTCAGTAAGAGGCGGGAATTGATGAGACGAAAAGCCTTTGATTCCATCCGGTCAAGTAGAGCTGTGTGGCTTGAACCACCCCAAACATGAGAAACGTCTCCAAACAGGGGCGAACAAGATCCCTGTACAGAGAGGGTGAATAAACTGCTGAGCCGGTGCATCACACCTAACCTCTTAGAAGCTGTTTTAGAAAGAGAGTATATGTGATCTTCTAAAAAAAGAAAAACCTTGGAATTTGACTTTGGCTCAGTGCATTCGCCCCTGACCTCTCTTTCTGCATAAAAAAATAAATTCACGTGAACTGTAAACGTAAACGAGAACAAAAGCGCTCGGAATCATATATATATATATATATATATATATATATATATATATATATATATAATAATAATAATAAACAGGAACACCAGAGAAAATACAAACATCCTTCAAGGTTTAATAGTACCAACGTTTCGGAATGCACTAATTCCACTAAATATATAAGTAGTTAAAAACTTTACAACAAGTTTTGGCGTGTTCTTAATCTAGAATCAAGGGTTTTTGGAACTTAAGGAATAAATTTTTGTTTTTCTTTTCATTTTGTTTTTACTTTCCGTGGTAAGGTTTAGCAGTTACTGAGAAATGGAATACAAAGTTTTTATTCATCTTTCTTTGTTTTAGAAAAGTTTGATGATGATAATTGTCATATATGGTTCTAGGTAAACTCGGTCCCGAAAACTCGGTCCCGGAAAACTCGGTCCCAAGAAAACTCGGTCCCAAGAAAACTCGGTCCCGGAAAACTCGGTCCCAGAAAACTCGGTCGGTCCCGGAAAACTCGGTCCCGGAAAACTCGGTCCCAAGAAAATTGGGTACCATGAATGAAAACAATGAAATTAAACTTTCAGGTAGTGGAGGAATTCCGGATGCTTTATGCCTCCAGTTGGTAATAGATCTTGCTAATGTTGGCAGTGTTGGTAAATTAGCACGTGTATCACCATCTAATTCATGAACAGCATCACATAAAAGAAGTCGCGTTGTAGATCTACAGTAGCAATAACATTTGGTATATCAGTATTTGAATCAATATGGATACGAGCACTACACATTCCACGTTTTTCACAACGCCAAAATAACTTTTGACTGGCAGCACTACTTTTATGAAAGTCATACACATAATTGCAATTGTCAATTAACTTCTTCTTCCCTCTCTGCAACTCAATGAACGCCACCGCCATTATGGGTTATTCACTGTTAACTATTAAAGCTTTAGCATGTTGGTTGTAAACTAAACACGTATAAAAAAATTAGTTGGTTGCAAACTAAACATGTATATAAAAATTGGTAAATGGGTAAAACAGTGTCTTTTTGGAAAAAACAGTCTTTTTGGAAAAACAGTGTCTTTTTTAATTTTTTAAAGCCCCCTTTAAAATATGGCTAGATTTTCCAACAAAATTTTAACGGATAATGAGATATTAACTAAAGAAGAGATAAAGGAACCATCTATAATGTACCAGTGGAGAATAGAAATGCAAGAACTGTAACTGAAGTAATATTGTATAATGTAAAACCCGGCACCAAAATTGTGACAGATGAATTTGAAAAAAGAAAAAGATTCAACAAAATTATCGCTTTAAAAATATGATGCTTAAATTTTTCTTTTTTTTTTCATTTTTACTTTTTTTATCTTCTTTTCTTATTTTTTATCTTCTTTTCTTATTTTTTATTGTTCTTGTTTTCAATTTAATTTTTTTTTCTTTTTTCTTTTTTTTTCTTTTTTATTATTATTATTATTATTATTATGTATTTTACCTTTTTTTTTTTTTTTGCGTTTATTTATTTATTTTTTCTCTACTTTTTGGAAAATTTCATCGTCACCGTCACCGTCATCGTCACCGTCTTGGGACCGAGTTTTCCGGGACCGAGTTTTCCGGGACCGAGTTTTCGGGACCGAGTTTTCTGGTCACCGTCATATATATATATAAATAACCTTGTTTTGCTTCCGTCCGAATTGTTCATTCTGACGGAGGTCAAGCTTCTCATTCCACCTGAGACCTACACTTTAATGTGGAATCCAACCAAATCACTAGGCTACCCAGGGTACCCATTTATCTACCAACCAATTTTTTTTATTGCGTAGAAGGATGAACAGCTGGGTTTTGCTGCTCGCTGCTTGCCGTCACCGGGTCTCGATCCCGGGGCCGATGGATTCGTAGTCAGTGATGCTAACCACTACACCACCGAGGCGCATTATATACACTTAGTTTCTTCGGTTATGTTTGAAGAACTGTTCAGGGTCAGCATGAAAGAGAAAGTTGTTTTCAGCCTTTTTCCTGGCGTCATTGTCAGCTCAGCATGGCTTGCCAGAAATTTTACCCAGGAACCTGTCCAGTTGCTGTTTGAGGTAGTTTGGTTGGTATGGTGGAGGTTCCTCGGTTGTTTTGGTCACTTTAAAGAGTTTTCGGCCTCGTATTGAGAATATATTTCATTTCGGGTTTCCTTGGGCCATGCCCCATCTCAGCTGGGATGGTACAGAATCTACTTCTTGACGTCTTCTCTCATTTCAGTGTGTTTTTATTTCATTTCTAAAGTTTTGTGTATATCTTTCGATTATTTTCTATATGCATTTTATTGTGTCCCGCTCACATTTTCTTTCCATGTAGCAGATTTTCAACAATACTCAGTAATTGGTAGGACTAAACTCTTCCATAATTTTAGCTTGACGTTTTCTGCTGTGGAAATTCCTCCAGATAATTCCTATTATTTTTCTAGCTGTTGTAATTTTAATGTATAGTGTTCTCTAGATCCACGCTTCTCAAACTAGGGGTCGCGTAAATATTATTTGGGGTCGCAGAAACATTTGAAAATATTATTTTTTTCATAAATATACAGTGTTAGTACCTATTGCTTTTATGACATTGAGTGAAGGGTCGCGAAAAAATTGTCTTATCCAAGGGGTCGCAAGTGAAAAAAGTTTGAGAAGCCCTGCTCTAGATTCTATACCCTATATGACAAGATCCCTGATTTGTTGGTGAAGTGTGTGTTGTGTTTTTTGCAGGGTTTTTGTACACTTTATTTTGTAGCTCCTTGTTGTTACCACTTCTTATAAGTTGGAATTTTTCTTTGTCAAACTTTATAGTGTTATCTTCCACCATCCTGAATATGGTTTCAATTTAACTTTGTAATTTTTATACGTCACCTTCATTTAATATTTACTTGCATATCTTTGTACATCTTTCCTTCCATATCTATGTCTGCAATTATTATTACAAACAGCAAGGAAGCTAATACAGTACCTTGTGGGACAGAACTGATGATTTTTGAGATTTCCGATTTAACTCCATTTACTAATACTCTTCGTGTTGTTTGATTCAGAAAATTAGATATCCATCGTCCAAGTTTTACAGTGATTCCTGTTTTCTTAAGTTTGTGTGCTATAATCTCATGATCACAATTATCGAAGAACTTAGTAAAATCAATATACTGTATATTAAATCTATAATTAGATTTCGACACGACGCTTCTAGTATTTTCTCTTAGAGGCGTAATAACTGTGATAGACATGATCTTCCAGCTTTGAAGCCATGTTGGCTTAAATTGAATAACTTTTCTCGTTGAGAGTGAGCAGTTTTGCCTCCAATTACTCAGAGCATTTAGTAAGGTTAGAAAGGTTGGAGGTGAGTGCTCCCTTTAAATAAAGGAGTAGGATTTGACTTTTGTCAAGTCATTTTCGCCACAGTAAGGGTAGTGGCTTCGCTATACTCTCTTTGCATTCCTTCAGTAACCTAGCGTTCACACACACACACACACACACACACACACACATACATATATATATATATATATATATATATATATATATATATATATCTTAAAATTCTCTCATACATGCTTAAATTAATGCGGTACCGCAGATAAAATTTTAATAAAATACATATATTTTACAGTGATTGTATATAACTAGCTCCACAAAGTTCATAAGTGAATGAATGAATGTTTGTAACACTAGTAAGTTTTCAAGATAACCATATCATTGTGAAGTTGCACTTGGAAAAGACTTTCCGAATGTCTTTTCTTTATTCATTTAGTGTCGAGCTTTATCTCTGTGATTTTGTAGTGATAAAGTTGATTTGGCGTCCAAAATAGTAGAAACAAGGATATACAGGGTGTCCGAGAATTATCTGTACAATTTTTGGCTGTTATTAAAAGTCAACCATGAAGTGTAGAAATTCCAGTGTTGTCCCATTTTACAGAGAATCTCATTAAGTTTTTTCTGATACCACGTTTTGACAAGTTTTTTAGAAATGTACGCGGGTGACAGACATTGATGATTTAAAAGCAAGAATCACAGCTGCTATTGAGCGAATTGATGTGGATATGCTGCAGCGTACATGGCAACATTTGGAGTATCGATTGGATGTTTTGCGAATCACTAATGGTGCACATATCGAATGTTTGTAACAACGTTACTTTAATAAAAGAAACTTTTGAAAATACAGATTCTAAATAATATTGTTTAAGAATTTTACGTGTTTTATCAAGAATTTTATTAAAAGGTGAAATTGTACAGATAATGTTTGGACACACTGGAATTTCTAAAAAACTTGTCAAAACTTGGTATCAGAAAAAACTTAATGAGATTCTCTGTAAAATGGGACAACACTGGAATTTCTACACTTCATGGTTGACTTTTAATAACAGCCAAAAATTGTACAGATAATTCTCGGACACCCTGTATTAGTGAACCAAATAGTACTGCTGTCATCTGAAGAGGTTTCCCACACTGCACTCGCAAAACAACTAAAATGTTCAAGATGTACAGTTCAGACCATGCACATTAAATTAAAGCGTTTATAAACCGACAAAGTACCCCGACAATAAGCATCGAAATGGTTGGAAAAAGGTGACAGCCAACCAAGAAGCACAAACTTTTAAAACTCGGTTCCCTCAGAGATCGAAGGAAAATAACTTTATACCTCCGTTTTGACCTTCAGAAGGCAACGGAAATTATTGTTGCTGCAAATATAGTCAGAAGACTTTGTAAAGAAGGGCACAATGGATATAAGGCAAGAAAGACGCCTTGGCTGTCAGAGGCCAATTGAAAAAGATGTTGCAGTGGGCAAAAGAGCATAAAGTTGAGCCTCTGAGGAATGAGTTAAAAGGCTTTTGTCTGACGACAGGTACCTCTGAAGTAAATAAGAGTTGACTTTAAAAGAACAAATGTGTTGTCTCGACTACCCCTCCTCCCCACATCATTCTTCAGCTCTGAATCTTATTGAACATTTATGGGGAATTCAGTGGAAAAATATTGAAAAACGTAAGTTTTCATCGAAATTTAACCAACATAAAAAAACAAGTAAGGAATGATACATGATAGACAGAGACATTTACAAAAGTATTGTAGACAGTTTGCCTCGAAAAGTTAAAGAATAAAAGCGGATGTATAGATAGTTAGATTTTTTAGTCGGAAGAGATTGTAGACACCATTCGACCAGAGAAGTACTCCAGGGAGGACGTTAGGCAGGAGACAGGAAGTCCTGTCAGTGTCCTCTTTAGCTGATCTTTTTCCGTGTCTCATCTACCCTGTGAGCAGCCCAGCATGTTCTCAAACGCACTTCTTCCTCTATTTTTAGGTGCGTTTACATGCGTTTTACACACGACACAATCTTTTAAAAATTAAAAAAAGAAAATGGCATTGTGAGCCTCAAATACCTTGATTTCGGCTTTCTCTTATGCAACGGGGAGTATTTTTGTGGGCGCTTGTATAAGGGGGGGGGATTTTTGTGGGCGCTTGCCCTTGGCGCCTCCTTCGTACATAAAAAAAAATTATGATAATGTTCTCTTTTTTTTATATATAACCTAATGTGGCACTCAAGCTGTTAAAGGTTTTTGACCCCTGCCCTATTTACAAACGATTTTGCCCTCCAGATTTTAATTTTGGAGTGTCACAATAAGGTGAAGAAGGTCGTGACCTTAATTAATATAATAAGCACTATAAGAACCCAGAAATCGTAATTATTTAAGAAAACAAACTCGGACGAAGTAAAGGCGAGAAGTTTGAAGATAACTCTAGTTAAAGAAAAATGTATTTGCTCATTTTCAAAGTGTGAATATACAGGGTGTTTATAAAGTCCCCATTATTTCAGTGAAAACGTAGCAGAAAGGGTAAAATTCAATAATAATATAATAGAAGGCATACATTTAATGAATACTTAAGCATATGATTCTACATGAGCACCATCAGTATCTCTACAGAGTTCGAATCTGTCAGCAGCATTGCGGAACACATTTTGGAGCATGACTGGGATTATTTTTGTAATTGCTGTTACGATACGAACACGTAAATCTTGCAGATCTGTAACCCTCGTTTGATAGACGTTTGATTTGATAAAGCCTCATGCAAAGAAATCCAAGGGCGTTAGGTCAGGAGATCGAGCCGCCCAGGGCCTGTTGCCTCCACGTCCGATCCACCGATTTGGAAATCGTTCATTTAGGTACTCCCGAACAATGTTTGCGTAATTACAAAGTGCCCCATCTTGTTGAAAGACGACGGAGTTTAAAATACCATCTGAATGAAGTTGGGACATTTACGTGCTCGTATCGTAACAGCAGTTACCAAAATAACCCCTGTCATACTCCAAAATGTGTTCCGCAATGCTGCTGACAGATTCGAACTCTGTAGAGCAGTGGTTCTTAAACTTTTTGACCCCGTTACCCCTTTTCCTGATCTCAACTAATCTCATTACCCCACACAAACTTGCAATGCCGAAGTTGTAAAGAAAGTGGAAAAAGTAATTACTGAAAATAACTGAAATTACCTTTAATGTTGAAATTTTTACCATATTAATACCCTGTTGGGGTAATTACCCCCAGTTTCAGAACCTCTGCTGTAGAGATACTGATGGTGCTCATGTAGAATCATATGCTTAAGTATTCATTTAATGTATGCCTTCTATTATATTGTTATTGAATTTTACCCCTTTTGCTACGTTTTCACTGAAATAGATAGGGACTTTATAAACACCCAGTATAATTGTTCAAAAGATGGAGAACAGAAATGAGCAAAAGTTAATTATATTTAGTGAAAAGTCAAAGCCAAAATTTGTTTTTATTTCGGAAAAAAAAAAAAAAAAAAAAAAATGAAGAAAGAAGATTAAAGAAAGAGAAAAGTCAAATCACTTCTGCATGTCTGCAACGATGCAACGAAGGTTAAAACAATGTCCGATGCAAAATGGAATTCTGGTAAACATAAAATTAATTTATTACAAAAAGTTTCTTTCAAAAACATGAGAGAGAGAGAGAGAGAGAGAGAGAGAGAGAGAGAGAGAGAGAGAGAGAGAGAGAGAGAGAGAGAGAGAGAGAGAGAGGCTAACAAAAACCTTAAAATCCATTCTTGGCTGGCCCAAGAAAGTAGCGGAAGAATAAAAAAAAAAAATTAAAATAATGAATACTAAAAATTTATATCATGTTTATGTTTATAGACGTGTAACGCTTTCACGCAGGAACAGTAGTACTAGTAAAGAATACAACAGACAAGGCTCTTCCTCCTCCTCCGCCAGCCCCTGCTAACAGAAAATAGCCGTGAAAAGATTTATAAGAAAGTAGGAAAAAAATCATAATGAAACGAATGACTTCAGAGTTCATTCACACCATGTGTACACTTATTTCGTATGTCCAATTCCCCATTAGAGGGCAGTGTAAATAAAGGATAACATGAAACTCTAAACTACTTAATTTAGTCTACCCCATACATTTTTGTTTAAAGATTTGTTTATTTATTACATTTTATACAAGAAGTCATCATTTCATCGTTGCATCATTTCTCCGATGAATGCCAAGACCATCGTGCTGAGAGACTTTTAAAAATTAATTAATTACTTTGCCATCTTTCGCTCTGGAATTAGATGAGGGAGCATTGATCCAGAAGCACCTCCGGCTGGTCAGTACACCCCAATTTAAGAACTCCCACGAAATTGTACATTAAGTACCTATATCATTCCTCCCCACCCTCCTTCTCAAGAAAGATTGATCATATCGTAATTTACACTGCGTCTTTCGCATAGGAATTACCTAGATAAGGAAGCCGTGATCCAGTTCAACTGGCTAGCACTCCTCAGTTTAAGAATTCCCCTGACAGTGTACATATGCGTAATGTTTTTTCTTTTTTCACGAAATTTTGTTACACACTATTTAAAACGAAAATTCTACTCTAGCTGAGTAACTTCTCTGAGGATAAATATGTTCATTCTGAGTTTTTGACTCCCGAGAGTTCTCATCGAGCTTCCATCATCTGAGAACTCCCAGTGCGCTGAAACCAGACCCAACCAGCTGCTCCTACTAAATTTATTGCAAAAGGAACATCACTATTTCTAAATAAAACTATAAACTTTCTCACTCTAGCTAAGTTAGATATACTGCGATTATTCCTCAAAAGTAAATTCCTAAGTAGCATCCCTGAAACTGAAAACAACTATTTAAAGGTTTTGACTCCCGAGTGATCTCATCAAGCTTTTCTTCTTTACCAATGGGGGTAGCATCTGAGAACTCCCAGTACTCTGAAACCAGACCCGACCAGCGCCTCTTACTACACTTATTGGCAAAAAGAACATTGCTATTACTACTCTAGCCCTCACTGAAGCAGCCCCTTTTGTAATGACAAAGAAAAAGAGCAAAAGAGAATGAAGAAGGGAGGAGAGAAGTTCCTTCCTAAAATAATTTAACATTCGAAAATTTTGACTCCCAAGAATTCCCATCTATTAAAAGTATGTAAATAAAAGTTAAAGAAAGTAAAAACGCTGTCATTTGAGAACTCAGGGCTCTGATACCAGACCCGGCCAGCGCCTCCTACTACTCTTACGATCAAAAAGGAACATTACCATTCCCAACTCATTCCCAACCAACTCCTCCTTGTAGGCTTATTCGGAGGTTTCGGCTCCCGAGCGTTCTCACAATGACAACACCCACTGTTCTGTAACAAGACAAGGCCAGTGCCGCCTACTACACTTACATCTAAAGCAGTGGTATTTAACCTTTTTCTCACTGTTACCCCTTGAGCTAGCTAACAGAACCGTAATTACCCCCCCTCCCCCTTCCCTTTTTAAATGGCAAATATGAGAAGAGAAAAATTAAGAAAGAATCACAACATTTTAGTTGGACTATAACTCAGCTTTTGTTGGACAGTGACGCCAACTCGTTACCCCCCGAAAAAGACCGAATTACACCCCGGGGAGTAATTACACCCGGGTTAAATACCACTGATCTAAAGGGATATCACTGCTTCTCTTTCAGTATATAAGTAACAAGCCCGTCGCAACGTTTGTCTAAAATCTTTTGCCCCTATTTTAGAACTGTTGTTTCTCGTAATATTCCAACCGTCAAGGTCAAAACATTTCATAA
Organism: Bathynomus jamesi; assembly: GCA_023014485.1. NCBI lineage: Eukaryota > Metazoa > Arthropoda > Malacostraca > Isopoda > Cirolanidae > Bathynomus > Bathynomus jamesi. The sequence goes on from JAJOZX010012991.1 coordinate 49,732, forward strand.
TTTACGTTCTCAAAATTTAAATTTGGTTTAAATTAAATTTAATTAATTGACTAATTAATTTTAATTAAATTTAAATTTAAAAATTTAAACACCTAAATTAATTTCCCTCTCAAACGACTGTTTGAGTTTGTCTTTGTATGGTTTACCACGTAATGATGGAATAAACTCTGCTGTGCGGCGCTGAACCCATTCCACCATTTATATCCTTAATCATCATATAGGGCAGTGGTTCTTAAACTTTTTACCCCGTTACCCCTTTTCCTGATCTCAACTAATCTCATACCCACACAAAACTTGCAATGCCGAAGTTGTAAAGAAACGTGGAAAAATTAATTACCTAAAATAACTGAAATACCTTTAATGTGATGGGTGCAACTGTTTTTTAGCTACAAGTTGTATTTTTACCATATTAAGAATTGTTCCATTACCCCCGGAAATACCCAAATTGCCCCCAGTTTCAGAACCTCTGATATAGGGCAACCAAAACTGTATATCGTATTATAAATGAGGCCTAATAAGGGAAGTATAAAGGCAAAACGATATCTTTAGATTTACATTAAAAATTACGAGAAATAAACCCCATTGCTTCATTAGCTTTTCCGCTCGCGAATGAACATTGTTTTGAGAACTTTAAATCCCAAGTAACAACAATGACACCTAAATCTTTCTTTTCTTCAGAGGTTTCGTTTAACACACTATTTCCCATCGTAAAATAAAATTTACTGTTTACTCGGGTAAAACCCCAAGAAATTAAGACGTCTTCGATTTATCTTTCAAAGATTTAATTAAATTTCGGTATTTAGCTAACAAATCTTCTGTCCTACAAAGGAAATCGTATAAATCGTACATTCTAATGTGAGAAATTAGAAGCGGATTTGCAGTATCTAACTTTGAATTCTTTACCTACATTTATATTGTATTTCAGCCCAGGGTTTTTTGCATCTTTGCTCTATTTCTTGAACAAAATTCACTACCCACATCCGTAACAATGGATGAACCTCAAAACGATCATTTTATGTTATCTGTAGTTTCTAACGACGAGAGAGAGAGGAGAGAGAGAGAGAGAGAGAGAGAGAGAGAGAGAGAGAGAGAGAGAGAGAGAGAGAGAGAGAGAGAGAGAGAGAGAGAGAGAGAGAGAGAGAGAGAGAAGAGATCTTGTCCATATATCTTGGATTCTTCTAATATTGTCTTGTCATATTTTGAAATTGGTGTTCGTTGAGTAAACGTCCCAAGATTTTTTCATAAAATAAATCATAAATAATGTCTCCATATTTTATAGTTGATATATATATATATATATATATATATATATATATATATATATATATATGAATAGAAACGACATAAGTTTCTCTTCACATGAAGGTCAAGCTGGTGGCCCCGTCTTCTCTCTCTCTCTCTCTCTCTCTCTCTCTCTCTCTCTTCTCTCTCTCTCTCTCTCTCTCTTCCAATGGTTGGAAGTTGGATTTGAAACGGTTTAGGACTAGTGTGTGTGGGAATTACTTTACGTATAAGATCTGTGACACATGGAACAGGTTACCTTCGGAAGAGTTGTGAACAGTTCCTCTGTGGATCAGTTCAAGAAAAGGTTAGACCAAATCTTGCACACTATTTGAGTGTGTACAAAATTTTCCCTGGCACCCGTTGCCATTGGTACCTCCTCGGTATGGGCCGCAAGGCCTTTGAGGTACTTCTTTTCCTTGTAACTCCTTGTAACTCTTTCTCTCTCTCTCTCTCTCTCTCTCTCTCTCTCTCTCTCTCTCTATATATATATATATATATATATATATATATATAATACTGTATATATATACAGTACTGGCCAAATTATTAGGAATTTTTTAAAAATTTCATTTTTGGTATAAAATGTTAAATTAAACCAATTTTTAAACGTTGAAAAGTTATTTATTTCTACACAAGAATACATGGTCATTATTTAGCAATAGTTTAGTACTTAGTTTGACCCCCTTAGCTGCCTTAAGGGCTGCGACACGCTTCGGCATGCCATGAATAAATTTTTTGCATAATTCCTTAATACGTGTAGAGTGAAACCAGACTTGAATAAGTCGCTCTATGAGTTGGTGTTTTGTTGTTATCGGCGTTTCATGGATTACGTCCTTTAAAATACACCATAAACTTTCGATTGGGTTCATGTCTGGAGAATTTCCAGCCCATGGGAGCAACCGAACACTATTTTCATGACACCATTTTTTAACCGACTTTGCCGTGTGGCATGGAGCTGAGTCTTGTTGAAAAATCCAACGTCTATTACCATACCATTCCCTTATTTGAGGCAGTAGACGTCTTCTTAGTACTTCTATATACTTGACTTGGTTCATATTCCCCTCAACAATGCTCAAACGACTAGTTCCATGCACAGAAATTGCTCCCCAAACCATGATCTTTTGTGGAAATTTCACCGTTTTCATCAGACACTCAGGCAAAAATTCTTCTCCAGGCCTCCTTCTTACACTTTGAACACGATCGTCAAGCACGGCAATCGTTGACTCATCGGAGAACACCACCTGCAATCAAAGAAAGCCCTGTGAAAGAGTCAGTGCATAGCGTATGAAGTACAGCTAAAACGAAGTACAGTATGACTTGCTGCTTTACAGATATTTTTACTGCAGTTTTATCACGTACTGTAAATACACTTCTATGCATACTGTATTTACTGTATTAACATTCTATTTAATGTTAAATATTATTCTTACCTGTTCCCAATCCTCACTAGTCCAGTTAATGTGTTCCTTTGCCCATGCAAAACGTGCCTTCTTCATAGCCTCAGTGAGCCTGGACTTCTTCCTTGGGCGGTAGGCTTTGAAGCCGGCAGTTAGAAGCCTCCTGTTGACTGTTCTACGACTAATATTGATGCCATCAGCCGCTAGACTACTGGAAATGTTTTTGCAAGTAGCTCTTCTATTTCTAAGAGACAAAATTGCAATCTGTCTATCAGTTCTTGGAGTCGTTACCCTTTTTCTGCCGCATCTTCCAACCCTTTTGGGGCCTACATTTTCTCCAAATACCATTTTTTTCTTAATACGAAGTACTGACTGTGGTGAAACATGGAGTTTGGCAGCGATTTCCTTTTGTTTAAATGTAGAAGAAGTTAATAAAACCTGTATTTGCCCAATTTTCCGTGGACTCAAGTCATTCTTTCGCCCCATTTTCAAATTCACTTAAAAACTGTAACAAATAATTGCCGAAACTGGGTAAATACACTATTTAAATTAAACGGTAGTTACAATGACACGTAAAAGAAAGAGAAACACACCCGCATCGCACGACAACCAAACGACAACTGACGAACAAACACGCTTCGTTCGACTAAAGAATTATGCAAAAAATTGATTCATGGCATGCCGAAGCGTGTCGCAGCCATTATGGCAGCTAAGGTGGGTCAAACTAAGTACTAAACTATTGCTAAATAATGACCATGTATTCTTGTGTAGAAATAAATAACTTTTCAACGTTTAAAATTGGTTTAATTTAACATTTTATACCAAAAATGAAATTTTAAAAAATTCCTAATAATTTGGCCAGTACTGTATATATATATATATATAAGCCTTAGGTTTCTTCAAGAATTTCCATTTTTTATCAGTAGTTGGCTATTTATTGACCAGAGACTGTTAGCAATTCTGAATTCTGGAATTTTCTCTGTGAATCTTCATGGAAAACGGATGATTGTACGAGCCATAAGTAAGCAACGGGTCGTCGTGGTAAAGGGCTGTCTACATATCTGTTATTGCTACACACGAGTCTGGAAAGAGTTATAGAAAGATAGAACTTCGAATTCTGTTTACGACGGTTGCTGCGGTTATAAAGAAATGGAAAGGCTTTGGAACAAGGTGGACAACCTTGCAAAATTTCAGAACGTACAAGAAGGTGGATTGAAAGAATGGCTGCTGCGAATCCACGAGTGAGTGCGGGTGATATTTTCTAAACATTAAGACTGTCTAAGATCGATGTCCCTCCCTCTACTGTACGTCGTATATTGAGAAAGAATGGTCTACGTGGGAAAGTTGCACGAAGAAAACCTCTGCTTCGAATAGCTCACAAAGAAGCTCGTTTAAAATACGCCAAGGATCATCAAAATGATGGATTTTCATTCTGGAATAAAGTTCTCTGGGCAGATGAGACCGAAATTGAATTATTCGGAAACAAAGAGCAAAGGTATGTTTCGCGAAAATCGGATACTGCATTTGAAGAAGAAAACATCCTTCTTACGGTTAAACATGGTGGTGATAGTTTGCTTCTTTCGGGGGTGCTTTAGTGCTTCTGGTCCAGGAGAGATTGCTATCATCAATCGAATCTTGAATTCGAGGAAATACTAGGAAATTTTAGAAGAAAATGTATTGCCTTCAGTTTGGGAGTTGCGAATTGGTCGCAATGGGTATTGCAACAAGATAATGATCTAAAACATAAAAGCAAGATCACCACGAAATTTCAAGCTTCTCGAGTGGCCCAGTTAAAGTCCAGATCTCAATTTTAATCGAGAATTTATGTGTTCATTTGAAGAAAGGTGTCCGAAACAGAAACTTCGAATTTGAGTGAATTGCAACATTTTTTTTTGGAAGAATGGGATAAAATTTGTAGAGAGATGTCGAAACCTTATAGAAAATACCCAAAACGAATCAGTGAAGTCATTCAAGTAAAAAGTGGGCACTGGGCACACAAAGTATTAAATAATTTTGTAAATAAATGTAGAAAAACTTTTGCATTTTAACTGTTCTTTTTAACTTCAAATTCTTTGAGGTTTTACATTATATGCTGGAGTTAAACTAACTTTTTATTTGTTAAAATTTTCCAAACTTTTCATAATTATCCTATGCATGGTACGAGTACAAAAGATAAAGACGAATATAACTGAAATATTTCTCTGTACGAATACTTATGAGAGTTACGGGTATGTATATATATATATATATATAATTAAAATTTTAAAATTTATTTCGTACAGTAATTCACACACACACACACACACACACACACACACACACACACACACACACACGTAAAAATGAACAATGAATAATTCCTATGTTCATATATTTTTATATTCATTCGTATGATTCTTATATTCATTTATATAATTCTTATATCCATTTATATACTTCGTATATTTATATAATCCTGTATATTCTTATATATTTATATTCATATAATCGTTAAGTTTACCTAATCCGTATATTTATATAATCTTTATATTCAAATATCATTTTTACATAAGAACCAAATTCATATAAAAATGACGAAGTTTGGATATATTTTTTATTTGCTTTCTATTTTTGCAGTGTCACAACCATGCGACCTACCATTTCTATGGTTGAGCCGTATCCATGTTTGTGTCATTGGAGGTTCGTTGTGAGAAGCGAATGTCCCTTAGTTTCATTCCCTTAAAGTACAAACAAGACACTAGACGGTTTAGATCATTTAACATTTCCATCACAATATTACCCATATCTCCATTTTCCATTTATTATAGACTTTGTGATAATTAATTATTGTTGTCTTGCATCTAACCCTCATCCCTAAATTTTATTAGATTATGCATGCACATTGCATGTGGCATGATTGGAACCCTTGGTTGTACTGCTTTATTCTTCCTCACATGTACCCAATTCCTTAATATTTACTGCATACTCGTATAAGTATATATATTTAATTAATAGTTTCACTCTTTGTACAATGGCTATAAACTTTTCATTACTGTATTTCTCTAATTCGTTTCCTCTAAATTCTCCCAATAATGATTTGTACTGTACGTACGAATTAAATAACTATGGCGTATTAATTATGAATTAACGTATGGCATAATTTGAATAACTATGACCTCATAAAGTAGCTTAATTCCCTTCACATTTTCCATACCTTGAATACTGATCATATCTTTAGTATTCAATGTATGGTAACTTCTTTAACATAATATTATTATTTATATGTTGTTCATTCATACGCCCATTTCCTTTCTTGACCGCTATCTTTTATTTCCATTATTTTTTACTTCCATTATCTTTTATTTCCATTATCTTTTATTGTCTACCTATGCCCTATTGACATATCAGTCCGTGTTTACTCGTGTCAGTCTCCATTACGTACACAACCTATTGTGTGATTACCGATATGTGTATAATACTTATGCACTCGTACATGTCCGCTGGTAGTCATGATTACGTACATGTAAATACGGCCACATGTATTCGTTTTATTTTTTCTTTAAATTATTTAGCCTCTCGCAAGATTCTAGTTCATGCTGACGCAAGTGTTCGAATTCCGATGACGACGCCAAAAGCAAACATCTGAATACGAAATCTCCTCTTTTGCTTGCTTCTAATTTATAAAACTATTATGTTTTATATATATATATATATATATATATATATATATATATATATATATATATATATATATATACACCGTATGTGCTCATGTACTTTATGTTATACTCTTAACATCCTAATTGTCTATAAATATGAAACAAACTATAGCTAACTGTGTTTAATTGTAATTAACTGGAATAATTGAATATGATGTAATTAATGTACTTTAATGAAACTGTAATTAACGATAATAAGCACATGTGAATTAATTGGTAATTACAGTATAATCATAACTGTAATAAACCAAAATTACAATGTACTCAGTGATGTACTTGCGATTGTACTCAATGTACTACTCCGACATTATGTCGCCATTTAGGAATATATACTCGGCGATATTATTATTTTTTTGGTTATTTATTTTTTCGTTTTATTTTGGAATCTTTCAAAATTCTGATATGAGTTTAAATTATGCTTAACGTCCAGGAACTGTTTAGATCTCCAGTTAAAGGGGGGAACTTAACTTTCAACTGCACTCCCCCAAAATTTAGACTTATTTAATTCTTGTATTGTAAATTCAATCACGCGTGTCTTAGCAGCCCTTCAGCGAGGAGGTCAGAGCCCTCCTCGAGGAGGCCGACGGCCTCCGCACTTTTAAATTCCGGCCCGAGCCATGAGCCTGAGTCTGATCTAGCTTAGAGGCTGACCATTACCTGTACATTTTAGCAGTAAATTACAGTAAAAGAAAGTTCTTTTTATCTTCTCCTTCGAGCCTTGCTCTCGTCAGAGAACTTAGTCATTAAAAATAGAGAAAACTAATTTCCCGATACGTTATAAGAAGAATCGGGGAACCTTCAGAGAATTTAGTAAGCCTCCCAGAATCCTCCGAATCACTACAGAAGAACTCGGAGAGTAGTATAGAAGAAACTACTGCGAGTAACAAATCGTTACTGCTTCCTACCAGAACCCCCGTCGACTTCGAACCAACCAAGGCCATAGACGGAGGGGTTAACACACACACACACACACACACACACACACACAAAAAAAGGGGTTATGAAAAGTTCATAAATTATGAAATTTATATTAAAAAAGTTATTAAAAGTACGAAAAAGTCGCAGCAATTACCTCATAATATTCGGATTAAACAAATAACGCGCATATATATATATATATATATATATATATATATATATATATATATATATATATAGTCGCGTAAAAGTGGCCTTTTAATTCTTATAAACATGAGACTTCATTTTCCTGAAATGGGTTTCATTTTGCACTCCAGGAAATTAAGAAGTGAGAATTGGTCCAAAGAAAAGAGATAGGCGTGTTTTAAAAAGCAATTGAGAATTTACAGTGTTTGCTGCATAATAGGTTCTATACAACTTCTAGTAATACACTTTCTCTCTCCAAAATTTCAGTCATTCCCATTTTAATTTTTGTCCAAGAATACGAAATCTGAAAGTGGGAATCTCAAAGGAAGCAATTCCCGTCTACTGATCCATTCCTGTTACCATTGTAGTGTTTTAAGTTTTAATTTTATAGATTTTTTATAGAAAATACCTCCTTGGGTATGCAACTGTGTCACAAAACGCTTTTTTATACGCTTTCCTAAATCAGGAAAGTCTTTTAACAAATCTGGAATTTCCATTTTCCGCGAAAGGGAAACGGAAGAGCTGTAAAGTTGAAGTAATAATATTCACGTATGCCCCATTTAACAATTGGTAGTAATGGTCATTAGTTGTAATGTATACATCACAACCGTAATTGAAAGCGTATAGATAAGGCCAGACAAAGGCTTAATTTTGGAAAATCGTTAATAAGGACGTGATTCTAAAAATTGTTTGCGAAAACACCAAATTGAAACTCATTTTGACTCTCAAACAAGATCATAAAATTTTTCGAGTTAGTTTATCCGTAATAAGGCAGGGATAGATATGTACGAGTTTAGTACTGACAGTAGGAATCTCCAAACAGTTATATATATGTATTATTTAGTAACTGGGGATGTTTTAAAAGGAAAGCTTGTGGATTGAAGTTATGATGTTTCAGACCAACAAAGACCCTAGGATCCACTCATGGCTGGTCTACCTAACTGTGTTCGTAATTGTGTATTGTGCATGTCCTCCGTGGTGGCGGAGGGGACCTACAATTTTACGTGGGTTCCGAACCACAAAGCCTTAATTTTACTACCATAAACTATACCCAATCTATCAACATATGCGTCTAATCGATTTTTAAACATGTTTATAGACGTGCTACTAATTACTTCTACCGGCAAACTATTCCAGCTATTTACTATTCTATGCGTAAAAAAGTTTTTCGCAACTGCTGTCTCGAACCTTCTACTTGTCAACTTACACCCGTTATTTCTAGTCCTATTATATTGAGATATTTCGAAAAAGCTATCTCTATCTACGTTATCGAACCCATTCATAATTTTGAAAACCTGGATTAGATCACCCCTTTGCCTCCTAGTCGCGAGTGTAGTAAATTTTAACTCCTTAAGCCTATCCTCGTACGACTTGGACCTAAGCGACGGAATCATCTTAGTTGCTCGTCTTTGAACTCTTTCGAGTTTGTCTATATCTTTTCGCATATGCGGATTCCAAAATTGGATCGCGTACTCCAAATGGGGTCTAACTAATGATTTATAAAGTGGAACTATAATATCGCGCGATTTGTACTCAAAATTTCGAGCTATAAAACCTAACACTTTGTTCGCTTTATTGACCGCTGCTGTACTTTGTTTCGCTACTTTTAAATCACCAGTGACTATAACTCCTAAATCTTTTTCCTGCTCTACGCTTGCTAATTCCTTCCCTGACATACTATACGTAAAATTACCGTTACGCGAACCTATATGTAAAATTTTGCACTTATCGACGTTAAATCTCATTTGCCATGTGACTGACCAATCAACGATTTTATTCAGATCTTCCTGGATTTTACCTCTATCTTCGTCATTAATCGCTCTACCACCCAGCTTCGTTCATCCGCAAACTTTGAAACTGTACTGACTAGGACGACATCTAAATCGTTAATATATATAAGAAAAAGCAAGGGGCCCAATACAGAACCCTGAGGAACGCCACTCGCTACATTAGCCCAACACGACTCCGCTCCATCAACGACCACCCTCTGTTTCCTATCTCGCAACCACTCTTCTATCCAGTTTATTACTACACCCCCTGATTCCATGAGCCTTAGTTTTTTCAACGAGTCTTTTGTACGGTACGGTGTCAAACGCTTTTTGAAAATCTAAATACACTACATCAACCGCCCGATGACTATCGTAAACGTCAACCACGCTTTGAAAAAAATTCTAAAAGATTAGTTAAGGAAGATTTGTTTCGGCTAAAACCGTGCTGCGTATTTCTAACTAAGTTATGCAATTCTAAGTGTTCGACTATACGATCCCTAATTACTGATTCCAGTAGCTTACCTACAACAGACGTTAAACTGATTGGCCTATAATTTCCCGCCGCACCTTTATCGCCTTTCTTAAAGATAGGTGTTACGTTTGCTAACTTGAAATTATCTGGTACGCACCCCTCAGAAATAGACACATTAAAAATCTTTGTTAGCGGCACAACAATGCTATCTTTTAATTCTTTAGTTGTATGGGATATATGGAATCTGGCCACGGTGATTTACGCATTTTCATTTTATCAATATAGCGCATTACCTCCCCTTCACTGACCACAATATTATCATTATCAAAAGATATTATGTCTTTGACCGTAGGGATATTCGTTACATCTTCTATAGTAAAAACTGACGTTAAAAATTCGTTTAGAAAGGTAGCCATTTCCTTGTTTTCAGAAACTAGATCTCCGTTAACATTTTTCAACGGCCCCAAGATACTTTTTACTGGATTTCTATTGTTGACGTATTGAAAGAATCGCTTGGGGTTTTCTTTACCGTCACGAGCTATGGAGATTTCAATTCGCGCTTGGACTTTTTTGTTACACTTTTCGCTTCACGCCTTAGAGATATGTAGTTGTTTCGTAACCACAAATTGTCTTTATCGCCCTATCTCTACTCTTTATAATATCTCCTACTCTAGAAGTAAACCATAAGGGCTTGTTGTTTACTTTCGCACGTTTAATTTTGTACGGTACACATTCCTCATTTATAGTCCTAAATACTGTTTCAAACGATTCCCACATTAGTTTTGCGTTGGAGATCCCCATTACGTTTTCCCAATTGACGTGTGACAATTTATTTCAAAATTTACAAAAGTCTGCGTTCTGGAAGTTAGGAATTTTAGTCGAGTTAGCTGGTTTCGAGTGACTTACTGAGAGGACAAACTCCACCATATTGTGATCGCTATTGCTTAACAGTTCTATTACTTGAAGATCAGTGATTAGCCTATCATCCGTAGTTATTACTAAATCTAAAATACTGTCCAACCTCGTAGGTTCCCCAACCTTTTGAATAAGAAAGTTATCCTCGAGAAACTTAACTAAACGATTATCTTCCGTGTCCCCCTGCATTGTATTGTAATTCACGTTGGCGCAATTAAAGTCACCCATAACTAAAGCCTGTTCACTACCTATTATTCTCTTTAGTTCACGATATAACGCTTCGTCCGTATCAGCTGTTTGATTAGGGGGCCTATATATAACCGCAACAAGAAGTTTGAAATCGTTCAATTTAAGTTCTGCTATAGTCGAATCTATCGGTTCTGGAATTGTGCTTTACTTCTATAGCGTTCGCAATATTATCTTTGATATACAACATAACACCGCTTCCTCGCCTACCTATTCTGTTTTTAACAAAAAGTCTATATCCTGTAATTTGATACTCCCCTACGAAGTCACGTGTTTCAGTGCTAAGCCACGATTCATTTATCGCAATTAAATCATAGTCTTTACAAGCAATTAAAGAAAAAAATTCGTTTATTTTATTTCGTAGGCTACGAGCATTTAAGGATAGAACCTTCAAATTGTTTGTAATTGCGACTCCTTCGCGAGCGCAGGGGAAATTTGTGGAAATTACGCTGGGACCGTTCGAGTTACGGCAGCCTGAAAAGAAGAGACAGTATTATGAAATAGTCTTCCTAAACGCGCAGCTCCAACGTCATTAAGATGAAGTCCATCTCCGAGGAACAAGTCCCTCCTGCCGTAGGAACTGTTCCAAAAATTCGCAAAATGCACTCCTTCCTGTTGGCATAGAGACTAGGTTATTGTTGATATAGGTCGCCTTGCTGTAGAAATCGCTACGTTGGATAATTCGAGGAAGTATACCTATTAAAACAATCTTATTAGTTTTCTCCTTTAGTCGCTCTAGTAAGTCCCTGTACCTAGCCAGCAGTTCTTCCGATCTAGAATTTAAAACGTTATTAGTACTGAAAATGTGGTTCATTGAAGAAGGCAGTGTAGGGTGAATGGGGTTTTTATTGAAGCAAATTTTGTACACTCGATAAACAAGTTTTTTTTCCATTTATTCCAAAGTTAAACTCTCGTCGTTCGGTTGGTTGCAGACTGGACTCAGGTTTCGAAGGCACGGGTTTAACTACCACCCTCACAGCGGCTGGAGTTGGGCCGACCACATACTTTGTGATTTGGTGGGCTCAGCTGACACTCGGGAATTTACGCCTACCCATGTGCGTGCGAAAAATAAAGGCTTCGAATGTTACCATGTTACCAAATAAAAATTATGGAAGAAATTTCTTCCAAAAAAATTGAATTTCAGAACAGCGCCCCAAAAATTTCTTGTAATTTTTTTTCATATTTAAAGTTTTGGTAGTTTGAGCAATGGTGAAACCTCGTCACGTCTTGGAAAAACAGTATCAGATTGTACAGCTTCAGTAAATTCAGTACATCGACACTTAGAGTTACGATTTAGTTCAAAATGTGAACCCTGTCTCAGAAGTAAAAAGGTACCGTGTGAACCCCGTTTCAGAAATAAAAGGTATTATGTGAACTATGATTCAGAAGTAAAAACGTATTGGCTACATATAGCAATACGTAAACATCATTTACACTCGAGGGTACATTATAAAACCATCGGGTTTGCTGGCGACATCATAATAAGCATTACCAAAACCAAATCCCAGCATCATTCTGTCAACTTTTTCCTAAAACGAATGTACTCTCTACTTCATCATAAAATATATCCTTTTCTACGGCTTTCCTCCACCTCGAAACAAGGGCATTTATTCCTTTCTGGTAAAAGTTCGCTGAGTTCCGCTGGAGCCACCTCTTAACCTCCTCAACAACCTGGAAACAAACAAATGGAAATCTGAAGGTGCCAGATCCTGGCTGTATGGAGGGGGTGGGGTAACACAGTTAAGCGCATTTTTGTGATGGCCTCTCTTGTTTCCAAACTGTTGTGTGGTCTTGCGTTATCGTGCAAAAGAAGGACGTCTTCCAGTTTTCTCTCCGGTCGAACTCGCTTTATACGTCTCTGGAATCTCTGTAGGGTAGCAATATATGCCTTTGAGATGATTGTTTGTCCTTTCTTCATAATGTCAACCAGAATCACCCCTTTCATGTTCCAGAAGATGGTGGCCATAACCTTTCGTGCAGAAGGAGCCAGTTTGAAGTTTTTCTTGCGTGGGGAGTCTGCGTGATGCCACTCCATGGATTGGCGTTTTGTTTCATGTTCAAAGTGGTGTTTCCAAGTCTCATCCCCAGTCAAAATTCGTGAAAAGAAGTCATCCCCTTCTGTCTCGTATCGAACCAACGACTCAGAAGCAATTTCTTTTCTGTGTGGTTTGTGATCTTCAATCAGTTCGCGAGGAACAAACCGTGAACACCTTGTATGTGACGCGCCGATTTGATCGAGTGATGCTGTTAGCACGTTGTACAGTTTGAGATGTGACAGCCGATGCCGGCCGACCGCTGCGTGGCTCATCATCGTGGCTGCTCTCCCTCTCTCCGATGATCTCACACGTTTAGACCAGCGTCCAACTGTGCTTCGATCAACGACAGCATCTCCGTAAACGTTTTGTAGACGTTTGTGAATATTTCCAACTGTTTCCTCTGTGGTTAAGAACTCGATAACAGCTCTCTGTTTACGACGCACATCACTGTCAGACGCCATTTTCGAAACTGCGTTAACTATCGGTTTTATACAAGGGCGTTTAAAAGCGGTTTTATACAAGGAGGGGAGGTTTAAAGTGGAAAAATCCGGTTATATGAAGCGCAGAAAGTTCAAACTTACGGCCCAAAAGACATTTCAACCGCATGGCCTATTATTTAGCTTAGAAAAAAGGGTGGGGCAAAATATATTGAGTGCCCCTAGTGTATATATATATATATATATATATATATATATATATATATATACAGGTGGGCCGAAAGTCTGGATCCATAGGAAAATATTTATTTTAATACATAAATTACAACAAATGTTGTACTCCAGTACTCCAGTATGTTCGTACTCCAGTATAAACAACAAATTATAACAAATGCTCAAATTGGCGGCCTCTGACATCGAGACACTTAGGGATGGAATTTATGATTTTTAATAATTCTTCGAATTGACGTTCTCGAGATGCGTGTTTCATTTGATAATCTTCTTGTTGACTTTACTGGACTATTCGTTAAAGTTTCACATACCATTGCAGAGGTATTTTGACGACCAGAACGCCGTCGATCATGTACACTTCCTGTTTCTTTGAAACGTTTAAACAACTTGCCAACAGTCGCATGTGTTACTGGATGCTTATCAGGATGATTTCTATTGAATTCGGTAGCAACTCTCTGTGTGTAGCGCCCTGTCTCGCGTACATGAGCACAAGTTCTACCCGGTCTTCTGTTGTTAGATTCGAAGCCATTTCTGGGCTGAAATAAAAAAAGTATTTGAGTATTTATACTGGAGTACGAACTACTGTACAGTATCACGGATACGCATTTACGAGTTAAAGTTGATATTCATTTTAAGTATTTACCATTTGTTGTAATTTATGTATTAAAATAAATATTTTCCTATGGATCCAGACTTTCGGCCCACCCTGTATATATATATATATATATATATATCGTAAAGAACGACGCTTGTATAGGAGATATTCCGCGCAAGACGAGAGAGAGAAAACGGAACAAATGAAAAATTGAAGTACCACCTGGGAATCGAACCCGGGATCTTCCGATTGCCGGTCAGACGCGATACCATTACACCATGGACTCCACTCTTCCAAATGCCGTAATTCTTCTACATACTCGCAGAAACCAATGCCCCAAGGGGGCACCTCCCGCATGCCGTAACATTATATACATTCAACTGCAAAGAACACGCAGTATAAATAACGTAAAGAACGACGCTTGTATAGGAGATATTCCGCGCAAGACGAGAGAGAGAAAACGGAACAAATGAAAAATGAAGTACCACCTGGGAATCGAATCTTCCGGTTTCTGCGAGTATGTAGAAGAATTACGGCATTTGGAAGAGTGGAGTCCATGGTGTAATGGTATCGCGTCTGACCGGCAATCGGAAGATCCCGGGTTCGATTCCCAGGTGGTACTTCATTTTTTCATTTGTTCCGTTTTCTCTCTCTCGTCTTGCGCGGAATATCTCCTATACAAGCGTCGTTCTTTACGTTATTTATACTGCGTGTTCTTTGCAGTTGAATGTATATAATGTTACGGCATGCGGGAGGTGCCCCTTGGGGCATTGGTTTCTGCGAGTATGTAGAAGAATTACGGCATTTGGAAGAGTGGAGTCCATGGTGTAATGGTATCGCGTCTGACCGGCAATCGGAAGATCCCGGGTTCGATTCCCAGGTGGTACTTCATTTTTTCATTTGTTCCGTTTTCTCTCTCTCGTCTTGCGCGGAATATCTCCTATACAAGCGTCGTTCTTTACGTTATTTATACTGCGTGTTCTTGCAGTTGAATGTATATAATGTTACGGCATGCGGGAGGTGCCCCCTTGGGGCATTGGTTTCTGCGAGTATGTAGAAGAATTACGGCATTTGGAAGAGTGGAGTCCATGGTGTAATGGTATCGCGTCTGACCGGCAATCGGAAGATCCCGGGTTCGATTCCCAGGTGGTACTTCATTTTTTCATTTGTTCCGTTTTCTCTCTCTCGTCTTGCGCGGAATATCTCCTATACAAGCGTCGTTCTTTACGTTATTTATACTGCGTGTTCTTTGCAGTTGAATGTATATAATGTTACGGCATGCGGGAGTGCCCCTTGGGGCATTGGTTTCTGCGAGTATGTAGAAGAATTACGGCATTTGGAAGAGTGGAGTCCATGGTGTAATGGTATCGCGTCTGACCGGCAATCGGAAGATCCCGGGTTCGATTCCCAGGTGGTACTTCATTTTTCATTTGTTCCGTTTTCTCTCTCTCGTCTTGCGCGGAATATCTCCTATACAAGCGTCGTTCTTTACGTTATTTATACTGCGTGTTCTTTGCAGTTGAATGTATATAATGTTACGGCATGCGGGAGGTGCCCCCTTGGGCATTGGTTTCTTCGAGTATGTAGAAGAATTACGGCATTTGGAAGAGTGGAGTCCATGGTGTAATGGTATCGCGTCTGACCGGCAATCGGAAGATCCCGGGTTCGATTCCCAGGTGGTACTTCATTTTTTCATTTGTTCCGTTTTCTCTCTCTCGTCTTGCGCGGAATATCTCCTATACAAGCGTCGTTCTTTACGTTATTTATACTGCGTGTTCTTTGCAGTTGAATGTATATAATGTTACGGCATGCGGGAGGTGCCCCCTTGGGGCATTGGTTTCTGCGAGTATGTAGAAGAATTACGGCATTTGGAAGAGTGGAGTCCATGGTGTAATGGTATCGCGTCTGACCGGCAATCGGAAGATCCCGGGTTCGATTCCCAGGTGGTACTTCATTTTTTCATTGTTCCGTTTTCTCTCTCTCGTCTTGCGCGGAATATCTCCTATACAAGCGTCGTTCTTTACGTTTATTTATACTGCGTGTTCTTTGCAGTTGAATGTATATAATGTTACGGCATGCGGGAGGTGCCCCCTTGGGGCATTGGTTTCTGCGAGTATGTAGAAGAATTACGGCATTTGGAAGAGTGGAGTCCATGGTGTGTAATGGTATCGCGTCTGACCGGCAATCGGAAGATCCCGGGTTCGATTCCCAGGTGGTACTTCATTTTTTCATTTGTTCCGTTTTCTCTCTCTCGTCTTGCGCGGAATATCTCCTATACAAGCGTCGTTCTTTACGTTATTTATACTGCGTGTTCTTTGCAGTTGAATGTATATAATGTTACGGCATGCGGAGGTGCCCCTTGGGCATTGGTTTCTGCGAGTATGTAGAAGAATTACGGCATTTGGAAGAGTGGAGTCCATGGTGTAATGGTATCGCGTCTGACCGGCAATCGGAAGATCCCGGGTTCGATTCCAGGTGGTACTTCATTTTTTCATTTGTTCCGTTTTCTCTCTCTCGTCTTGCGCGGAATATCTCCTATACAAGCGTCGTTCTTTACGTTATTTATACTGCGTGTTCTTTGCAGTTGAATGTATAATATATATATATATATATATAATTATAATAGAATTTTATAGAATTTTTATAAGGACTTTTTTATGTTATAAACGGTGTTTATAACTTAGGCTATTTATCGGTATCGTGACAAGGGGGAGAGGATCAATCTTGCGAAAAGAGGGGTAGTGCCTGCCTCCAATTTCAATGGAGTTGGCATCTATTCGTGAATTTCCGAGTTATAAACAACTAAAGCTTCTGTGCTATTATTATTATTATTATTATTATTATTATTATTCAACCCTTTTATCATTTTATTAAGCATTAAGCATTAATTTGGTTTAGATGCTCGACCAGAATTTTTTTTTTTTTTTTTAAAGTTTGTACGTGTTGTTGTATTAACTTTCTATAATATATTTATATATTATAAATGCTTCATAGCTTTTAAGTAAACAAAGAGAATTTGGGGGAAAATGCTTAAATAAAAGACAACATACCGATGAATATTAGGTATTTGTAGTCGTCAATTTAGTGTATCTCGTATTGGGAATAGTTCCTTAATTGAAAGGCTAATATGGCAAATTGGGAGAAATTAACTGTGTGCTTCTGTGTCACTCACTGTATGAATCGAAAAGCAAATATTTTGGTATAACTATCAGTAGATTCAAATTCCTAATTTGGCACTATTATGTAAATAAGGCAAAGGGACGTTGCGTTCGTGCTTGTGTGTGTGTGTGTGTGTGTGTGTGTGTGTGTGTGTGTGTGTAATGATAATAATCAGCGAGAAGGGCCAAAAACTGGGACAGCGCTCAAGCCAACTTATGCAGTCCATTGCTCTAATTCCTTTATTATTTTTATTACCAGCACCATCAGTAGTCAAACCCCCGCCTTCATTGTCTTCAACAGGGGACAGTTGCCAACATCCCGAACTCATTTCCCCACCTGGTGGGGATGAGTGTGCCCCATGGGTCACCTGAGCCCGAGCATTAACAGGGTGAGTGGCCGGCTCAACCCAACCCAGATGCCAGCAGGCATCCGGGAGCGAACCCAGAATTCGATACCGAGACCACTGAGGTACTGGGAGCCCTTTTCAGTCTTCATTTTGCTTATAGGGAAACGGTGTTACTCACTGAGATATGGACGCTGACGTATGTCTGCAGTTATGAGTTAGTGTAGATGCATTGCATGAAGGCACGTCAACCATCATCCTATAAAACACACACACACACGTATATTTTCAATCTTTCATCTACTCAACCGGTTAACTCTGGAACAATCTTCCTCAATCCATCCTTCCTCCTGTCTATGACCTCCCATCTTTCACATGCAGAGTGCCTAGACATCTCGAAAACCCCGGACCTTGATTTTGGTTCTCTTCTTCTTCTATGAGGGAGGGCCGCTTTTGCGGGCATTTGCCTTCGGCCTCTCCTTCCTGCATAAACTGTATCGTGATAAAACCTGTGCGATCCTGTCGCCGCGTGTATTTTGCAACAGTTCTAAAACTATTTCACATTATCTTGAGGTTATTCTATTAGCTATCGTCCGTTTTCTAATCGAGCAGAATTTGTTACAACCTGATATATATATATATATATATATATATATATATATATATATAATATATAATATATATATATATATAAAAGATAGCATTAAACCTGCTTGGTGTATACACACACACCTTTGTTTTAGTTACATGCTAAAAAATTTGCATGTGTCGGTGACCGACACTTGCAAATTTTTTAGTTTACAGTATTTATATTTGTTGAATATTCAAACTTTCCGCTGTTAGTCAAAAAGACGTTATCTGAATTTAAAAACGGTTAAAAATTCGCCAACCCGCGACTGTAGATTTTTATCCGCCAATTAGTCTTAAAACCATCCCAATTTGCCGAGAAAACCGTGGAATTGGCAACTGTGCCCCAGGCATCCTTAGAGCTGTTCACTGTGATTTTAGTTCTCTTTTAGTTCTATGCTCTGTATTGGCGATTTGTAATTCTTGTAATTGTTATCAAGTGCTTCTGTGACCCGCATTGTGTACTCGTATATTGTGAAGTGAGTTGCCATCATGGATCTTCATCATTATTTCAAAAGAAAAAAAGAGTGTGATGCAAATATGAATGAAGCTGATAATTAATCAGAGTAAATTTGCCAAATACAGACTTAATTAAATTGACACTTTTGAACAATCTTCTATAAATGGTAAATGTCTAGTAAATGTTTATGTATATACATACTCGGGTACTTTCCTGTTATCCCGGACCCCAGACTTTTTGCCAGTTGCCAGACTTCAATTTTGACACAGAATATTTTCGCTAAAACTAACGAAAATATCATGACTTAACCTAACCCTACCAACTAATTAGGTTAATTGAATGCCCGGTTAGGTAAACTGTACGCCTTTGATAATTGGTTAGGTTAAGTCGTGATATTTTCGCTAGTTTTAACGAAAATATTCTGTCAAAAATGAAGTCTGGCAACTGGCAAAAAGTCTGGGGTCCGGAATAACAGGAAAGTACCCATACTCGTATGGTATATATATACACACCTTTGTTTTAGTTACTCACACGCACACCCCCCTTGACCAAATCCCGGGTACGCCCTTGCCCGCTGCATCTGCGAACTATCACACACTCGACCTCACTTATGCCCAGTTGACTACACACACACACACACACACACACACACACAAGAGCTTTGTTGCATCAGCCAAATTCTTTGACAACCAAACCAACAGATTATATTTCAACCATTTAATTTATTACTAGAATACATACGGGGCGTCCCCAAAAAATGTATACACACTTTAAATAGTTATAAAGGCAGTGTTTATTAAAATACATTTCATTTTCAAAATGTAATAGAATCTACAGACATTATTTAATTGTTTTGTCAACGCCTGTTTTCAAACTGACGTCCGTTCTGGTCCAGGCACTGCTGATAACGCGAAGCAATGGAATCGCAAACATCACGAAACATTTCGTTTGGTATTTGTGTGCATTCTCGTTCAATGGCTGCTCTCAATTCAGCGACTGTTGCAGGTTTTATAGCGTAGACTTTGTCTTTTAAGTATCCCATAAAAAAAAGTCTAGTGGTGTGAGGTCTGGTGAACGCGGAGGGTATTCTACGAAACCCCTTCGTCCAATCCACATCCACATCGTGCCAAGTACCACTCGCAATACTCCACTCTTCGGTCCGGATCATCTTCATTAATAGCATGGACTAATCTTGGAATGTAACTTTTCCATTGACAGCGCTTCAAAATGCGTTGGACAGACGATTCTGAGATTCCTACCTCACGACTCGCTTGCTGCACAGATTTTCTTGGACTTTGGTGATACGTTTCCAGTACTCTTTCTTGCTTTGTGGGGCTTGTCGATGTCCGTGGTCTTCCGGAACGCTTCTTGTGGACATTCTGAACAGTTCCATCGGCTTCAAACTTATCTCTAATTCGAGTGATGGTAAGTCGCGTTGGTGGATCTGTTTGAAACTCCCTCCCCAGTAGCATTTTAGAATGAATTTCCTTTGTTCAAAGCTTAGTCTGACTGCCATTATTAATTCTAATGGGTTTAACTTGGAAAGAAAGAAACATCAATTGAGCTATCAGCTGTTAAAGTGTGTATACATTTTTTTGGGACGCCCTGTATATACTAAACATGGTCAGCACAGTGCTCGTATGGTTGAATTAACCAGTCTGCACGGATTAAGTGGTAAAGATTAACCAAATATTTTAGTTTTAACAAGTACTTCTTTTCAATGCATTATACAGCATTCATAGCACTAACTGAAATAGTAGGGTAAGATAGTAAGATTAAGGGATTTGAGCCTTAGCATAAGTGGGGACCAGATTATTAGCCCCTCCCCCTTGACTGTCAGATGGCTGTGAAATACGATCGTCTATTTATTCATTTTTAGAAGGGAAAATCATCTCTCACGATCTCTTTAATCTCATCTTCCATTTAGGAGAACAAATTTATAGGCTCATTTGTCTCGCACTTAAGGCAGCGTTTTACTTAACCTCTTAATTTCTTAACCTCTTAAATATAAATCTTCGAAGCTCTTTCTTTAAATAAACACAAAATTTACCTCGAAAGAAAATACTAAAAAATTTCAAGCGTAATAAGAGAATAAATTTAAATCTGTCGGCTCACTCTGTCTACTTCCTTTCTTCGTAATAAAAAAGTCGCCCCTTTTCAGATCCCGTTTTCTTCTCATCTTTTATTTTTATTTTTTTATTTTTTTTAGTCAATAAAGGCAGCAATTTTTATTCTGTCGACACTGCATGAAAGTGAAGTATATACAGCCGATATGACAATACTGCAGTTAAATACTTAATAATGATAAATAATAATAATAATAATAATAATTGTATTATTGTTTTATTAGTATTATTATTGAATAAGAATTAAGGAAAATAGCATTTTAATGTTTGATTCACACGGGTTAGTTCCAGCAAGCTTATTTGGATGCGGTGTAATACTATTTTCAATGGCCAACCATAATAATGAGTCAAGAGAGCCAGCAATTGGCACAGAACTCAGGGCAGACGAATGTGGTACATTGGCTAACTCCTCGATCATCATTATTCACTACAAGCAAACAACATCGGGTATTCGTGGTACCCACTAAGTAACGGTCGCTGGCTTGCCCAGCCATACCCTTTCAGCTTTATATGCCTTCAGGTTCATTTCAGGGTATAATAATACTAAGTACTATTGAGAGTACAAAGATAGTTCAAACGCCATTCAAATCACCATCTCAAGCCATTTATATGACAATGTGTTCGATGTGCTGTCCCTCCACTTCGACGATTTTTTGCAACCTCATCCCAAAATTCGATACCACGCTATGGCGAACCTCTGTCGGAATGTCAACGATTTGACGTTCAATCGATGAGTTCAGCTCCTCCAAAGTCTTTGGGTTGCTCTGGTAAACTCTATCTTTGAGGTATCCCCACAAAAAGAAGTCACACGGGTTGAGATCAGGCGAATAGGCAGGCCAATCAATGCCGCTTCCATAGTGCTTCCGAAGTCCAAACCAATGACATTCTCTCCAAAATGACGTAAAACAAATGGTGTAAGTAGTATAGTGTGTCAGCAAATTTTCGTCGAATTCTATTCATTCGTTTCGGAGAAAATGTAAGTTAATGTTGGTAGGTACCTTTTGGGCCACCCTGTATACGCAAAATATGAAACGTATAGTTGTGATAATACATACATACATACATACTGTAAATACACAATGTACATTAACAAAATCTTTTTTCCCAAAGGATTGGGGGTTGATAAGAGAGAAATAGCTTGGCTGTCAAAGACAGAAGGTAGTGAAAAGAGAAAAAATAGAGACTGAAGCGTATACATCCGTTTACACACGCATCCATTTACACAGTACCCCCGTGACTTTGCTCTTGGGTTTTACCCCACAAAAAATATCTTGTATAAACCAAACAATAGTACATACATACATATAATATATTCTGCTAAAAATTTTATTAATTATAAATTATAACTGTCGGAAATTGAATATAAATGTAGTTTATTTGAAGTTCATTAGAGACATATTTTTAACTTTTTTTTATTATGTATGAGCATTAGAAATGAATGAATGAATTTGTGTTAACATAACAGCACATTCTTCCCCTCCTCCATCCCGTTCCTGCGTAAAGAATCTTCGGCTCCTTCATCGTCGAGGAGGGCTACGTCGTAGCCAGTATCGTAACACCGCTTCCCGTTGATTAGCGAAGTTAAGCAACATTGGCTCGCATTGTAGTTGGATAGGAGACCGTCCTTTGCATCCAGATCATGTAGTGACCCGTGGTTCGGATCCCACGTAAAACTGTAGGCCCTCTCCATCATATGATCTTAAATGTTGCGAAGGTGTTAAACAACGTTAGTACATTATTTTATCGTCGAGGGCAGCGACCATCTTCCTTGTGGTTTCCATGGTGAAATGCTTATCGAAGAATACGAGCCCCAACAGCTGCTCGCTCAGGCATCACAAGTGGTTCCCGAAAGCAGCGCAGACAAACCTGGCGACAGCAGCGTTTGGGTATTTCTTGATGGCCTAGAGGAAGTCCAGATCGTTTGCAGGAGCCATGGTGTCCACAAGAGATTGAAAGCAGGCCTTCAGATAAAACTTATCAATGAAGACCGTGAATTCTCTCAATGATGTTTCTTCACGTACAGTCAGACGAAACTGCGACCTAAAGAGGAAGCTCTTGATCGCGTAAATTATCTTGGCCATCCAGACAGCACGATGTAGAGCACCTGACCGCATGATCATCTCCCCACTTCTGCAAGAAACATCAAGGTGAGCTCCAGGAGCTCTCGGTAGTCATCCCTTGGATGACGTTCTTGCAGGGTCTTCCTGGCGAATTCAATGATTTCCTCTTTTTACTGAAAAATTTTTAAGCTGGCTTCTTCGTTCTCCGTCGCTGGTTCTAGCTTTTCATTGTCAATGGAAGCCCAGTTTTGCTGGAATCGCTTGAATAAGGCGATGTATGGGCTCGTTGAGGGTCCGAAGACGCTGGCAGATACCTTCTCAACCATGATCTCCAGCATGTGATGGCGACAAGCCAGATACAGGAAATCCCTGTCCAGCTTCCTTTCGGTCAGCAGCATGTACCTCCTCTCTGTCTGGTATTGCTGGCAGTTGTATCAAAGGCTATCGTTTTGATCTGGTCAGTTAAGTCCCAAGCTTCGATTCGGCCGGTATTTATTCGACGGCAATAGAGTTGGGGCATGTGAGCATTCTTCTCCTGGTATTCTCAACAGTGTTGCTGTTGCTGCTTGTTTCGAAGGTTGTCATTTCGTTCCGCTCTTTTGCCGGTTTTGTGGATTCTCTTCCGCCTGAGGTATTTATGTTGCCACTGAGATTATTTATTCTCCTTAAGGGCCAACTTCACGTCGACACCGGACATGTGGCCTCTCCTACCCTTCTCCCTTTGGGCTAGGTGAAACTGTTTGTCTTCTTCGATCTTCATCGAGGCTCGACACGAAGGTGGCCTCGTTTGCTGTTTGAGTGGCGGATCGGCGAGACTTGCTTTTTTTAAGTGCTTGTCACTCGGAGCGGAGCTTCAGAAGTCGCCTCAGGAGGCAATATTGATGGAGTTTATTTTCCAGAATCTGGGACGATGTCTGACTAATCAACGAAATGTTTATCTTGGAACGTGTGTTAGCACTAGCACTAGCCATGATTGAGCTAAACCTGTGAAAGAGATTAAATAAAAACTGAGATTTACACGTTCAAGGACAATTGAAGAATGGATATAGTGAAGTTCGTTGCCTGGGATCAAACCTGTGGATTTCGAAATACGACAAGTTAATCCAAATCTTTGCCAAACGTACGATGCAAAGCATTAGAATTTACTCACAGGCTCCTTTCAGAAATATCTCATTGGAAAATACTTATCACAAACATCACATTAAGAGATGAACAAAAAAGAAGCATTAGTTGTTAGCATTGTCCTCATTATACGTGAAATGGAAAAATTTCAACCCGTCTGCGTAACCCTTAAACATTCATCGATTTTTATGAAAATTGAATCACTGCGGTTTCTGGGGATATAGAACAAAGTGCAGGGTTCCGAATTAAAAAAATCGACATTTTACTTTGACCCCTATAACTGAGGACCACCCATATATATACACACACACACACACACACACACACACACACACACACACACACACACACGTATATGCCAGTTCAAATGCACTATTGGTTTATTTATTGAAGATAATGCGATTGTTTTCATTAGGCACTAAAAATCCTTCAACCGAAATTAATTAAATCATTGATCATTAAATGTGAGTTAAAAATAATAAAAAAACAAGTGATAAATTAATAAATAAAAAATAAATAAATAAAAAGAACTGAGTTACTCCCTTAAAACAGAAGCGAATGTAGTCGGACTGAAGGGATCACTGATGCTGAAGTAAATGCAGATGAACGGTGGACAAACTTTTTCAAAGGAAAACCATGCTGAAATTACGCAGTTTGTTACTAGGCCACACCCAAGTCAGGGCTCTAAACTAAAATGGAAATCTAATAAGTGTAAAAATGTAAACATATATACTCGTATATATATACACACACACACACACACACACACACACATATATATATACAGAGTGTCCCAAAACCATGTATACATTTTTAAAAAACTTATAACAGGCGAACCCACTAACGGATTCAGATGATTTTTATTTCTTTTTATAGGTAAAATATACAACATCGAAATAATAGATAGTTTAATTTGTTTTAAACACGTAAGTGTTCGAAATGTCGACCATTGACATCAATGCACCACTGCGCTCTTTGATTCACTGATTGGCAGACTTCAACAAAAATGTTTGTAGGGATATTTCTACACGCTTCTTCAACTGTGCTCTTTAGTTGTTCAAGTGATGTAGGTCTTCTACTGTATACTTCATTTTTTCAAATGACCCCATAAAAAAAAGTCAAGTGGGTTCATATCTGGTGAACGTGGTGGATACTCGATACTACCTCGTCGTCCGATCCACCGATAATGAAATGTTTCATCAAGGTAGTTCCTGACATCCTGATGGTAATGAGGAGGTGCTCCATCTTGTTGAAAGTAAATGTCCTCATCTCCGTATAACTGTCGAATTGCAGGAAAACATTTTCCCCGAAGCATGTTGAGGTAGCTATGACCGGTAACTGTACCATCGAAAAAGAATGGACCAGCCAAACCTTTGGAAGAAAAACCACACCAGACAGTTATACCCGGTAAATTTACATGTCGTTCCACATAAATGTGTGGATTTTCTTGTGACCAGTATGTACAGTTATGACGATTAATTATACCATTCAACTTAAATGTAGCCTCATCAGACCACACAATTTTGTCAGCAAATTGGCCATCTTCTGTGTTTTTTACTCGAAACCATTCGCAAAACTGGATTCTGCGATCCGGATCATCCTCATTCAAGGCATGTAATAATCTCGGGATGTAAGATTTCCATTTAGCATTCTTCAGAATTCTGTGGACACTTGTCTTACTTTTCCCTGTTTCACGAGCACATTGTCTCACAGATTTTCTTGGTGATCGGTTGAATACCTGTAGCACTTCATCAGAAGTGTTAGCATCTGTTGATGTCTTTGGACGCCCAGTCGCTTGCTTGTACACATCATGCACAGTACCGTATACTTCAAATTTCTCACAGATACGTGAAATGGTAAGTCGAGTTGGAGGATTAGTTCCAAAATTGTCTCTCCACTGTTGTTGAACCTTTGATATCTTCTGAACTTTAAAATACGACTTTAGTATCCATTTTCGTTGCTCAAATGATAAGCGCACACTTCCATTTTCCATGTTTACTGTAGGCAGGCAAGGCTATTACTAATTTCGATTTTGTATCTCCTTAGGCTAGGCAAGGTTGTTAACAATTTCGCTGTTGTATCTCCTTAGGCTATAGGCTATAAAAAGAAATAAAAATCATCTGAATCTGGTAGTGGTTCGCCTGTTATAAGTTTTTTAAAAATGTATACATGGTTTTGGGACACTCTGTATATATATAGATATATTATATATATATATATAATATATATATATATATATATATATATATATATGTGTGTGTGTGTGTGTGTGTGTGTCATAGGAAGAATAACACCAACACTGACACAACCATTTTTTATTTTATACGCTTCGGAAGAGCAACAACTATCCTCAGTGAAATCTAAAATTTAAATAATTTAAAAAAAAATTGTACAAATTGCGACACAGAACAGTAAAATAACATTAATTATAATCAATTTCTGATTATAAAAAAAGCATTACCTTAAATGTTAAATATATATTATTTGAGTATTTTGAAATATATTTTTTGACTAAATTTTAGGATACGATTTGTTAGTGAAATATTCAATTAGGTCGCTAAATTCAGTATGGAGTAAAATGGTAAATGGAACAGCTTTTGAACGCTTTGGCGATTAGTGTTTTGATTCCATTTCCCTTAAAAATAAAGGGAACATCACTTGCGTAAACTGTGCCAAGCCCAGCAAATGTTTTCTTTGTATAATGAAGCGGTAATTTTTTTTTTCTCTGAATTTTTGTGTCAAGAAAATGAAGTTGGCCGTTTTGTTTTCGTTCTTTTGTGAAGTTTATGTATAGATGGTTAGCATTAAGATAAGCTGAAAACTTATTGATGCGTGAATCATGCCAACCGGGTGCAGAGTTAAAGTAAGTAGATCAGTATGTGTTTCTTTGGTAATAGTGGAACTGTTTGGTAGTTGTGAGTAAAAATAGATTATTTTTTTTAATGATAGGGCTAGGATAAAGTGAATTTCATTAGTTTTTGAAGCTTTCAGTTACCAGATAAAATGTGGAGTTTAGCTGTGTATTTAGATTGTTTAACAAATCTACGCTCCAACCTTTGCGGAGACGTTAACCTTGAAGTGTGAAAATCCGTGAGATTTTGCCTGATTTTGCCTGTGCTTGATTTTGATAACTGGAAACATAGACCACATAAGGGAGTTTGAGACTTAAAATCCGTGAGAGTTGATATGTCTGCCTTTGTCAGGTTTAGTTATAACTATGGAGTTATTCTATGATAATTATTTTAAGACTTTTAAGTCCTGTTTTCTTATGGGACGAGAAAAGACTTTGTAAGTCTTCAAAATTCTAAAAATGTTTTCAGGCTCAAATGAGGATAGATTAATTAAAATGATAACCGAAGATCAGTTGGAAAATCCATACCCAGGATGTTGGGCAGAGGAAGTGGCAGAAATGTGCAAATTATATAAAGTAACATTAGAGGACTTGAAAATGATGAAAATGAATTAAAGAAAAGTGTACGACAAAAAATTAATGAATATTTACAGGAAGAACTAAAAAAGAGGAGAAACTAAAATAAAAAAAACTAAGATTTGTTGATGAATTTAAAAGAAAATCATATATTGAAAATATGAAAGAAAAGGATATGAAGATTATAATGGAAATCCAATTAAATATGGTAGAGGTGAAAGAAAACTATAAAGGAAAATATAAGGACATGAAGTGTGGAGTATGCAGGAGAGAGAATGATACCACAGAACACTCGTTTTATTGTGAAAAACTAAGAAATATAGTGGGGGAGATGATGGGAGTAGAGAATATAAATAAACCAGAAAGTAACAAAAATTATACAGTAAAAGTAATGGAAATTAGAAGGAGACTCTGCTAGACAGTTAAGGTATAAGTACGTGGATAGGAGATACAGTGTAGAAGCTCTGCACCGGAAACGTGTGCTGATCCGCAGGATCAAGCGAGCAAATTCTGGAACCTGGAATCAGATATTGCAGAATTCACAAGTTTTTTTTTGGGGGGGGGGGGGGGAGCTATGATTTAACAGAAGGTGGATTTATAGTAAAGTTTTCCCAAAAGACAAAATATACTTGCAAAAACAATGCTGAAGTTTGGGAATTTAAAATTTAAACCTAAGGCAAGTAACTTCTCTGCATTCTAAGCTTTTTATCAGATAAATGAAACATAACTTTATCAGGGTCTAGATTTTTTAGACGCGTGTATTAATCCAAAACTGGCAACCTCCCGATCATGCTTCCTTTTTACTTGAGCAACGAATCTATTAGTAATTTTTGTTGAAGTTTTACGCGTATCAAATCTAGATGAAATAATGTTTTATTTAAATGGTTATAAATATTAATAACCGTTGAAGTACAAGACCTTAGACTTTTCTTGAACCCTTGCGTACAGTGGCGCTCATAATTATTCGTACAGAGAAATATTTCAGTTATATTCGTCCTTATCTTTTGAGCTTTTGTACTATGCATAGGATAGTTGATAGTTATAAAAAGTTTACCATTCGTTTGGAAAAATATAACAAATACAAAAATTAGTTCAACTCCAACATATAATGTAAAACATCAAAGAATTTGAGGAAAGTTAAGAAAAAGTTAAAATGCAAAAGTTTTCGTACATTTATTTACAAAATTAGGATCACCTGAAGATCAGGGCCCCCAGCCTTCTTTACTTAGCCTGATAAGGCTAACTAACGAAAATATCACGACTTAACCTGACCAGTCGTTAGGTCAACTGTACGCCCTTGACGATTGGTTAGGTTAAGTCGTGATATTTTCGTCAGTTAGCCTTATAAGGCTAACTAACGAAGGCTGGGGGCCCTGATCTTCAGGCGATCCACAAATTATTTAATACTGTGTGTGTGTGTGTGTGTGTGTGTGTGTGTCTGTGTGTGTGTGTGTGTGTGTCCACATTTTGCTTGAATGACTTCAGTGATTCATTTTGGGTATTTTTCTACGTTTCCAATAACTCTCAGTAGAAATTTTAGCCCATTCTTCTAAAGAAAATTGTTGCAATTCATTCAGATTCGAAGGGTTTCTCTGCGAACAAAGGACGTTTTCGTCTAAGTAGAGGAAGCGAAAGATGAAGACTAAGTATCGACTATAATTCCTGAAACTCTGCTCCCTGGAAAGAAGAGGCGAATGGTACACAATAATATACGTATGAAAATACTCGAGGGTTGTGTCCCTAACTTTAGAAATGAAATAGAAACACACTGGAATGAGAGAAGACAGCAGATTCTGTAGAAACTTTGTGCGAAACTGATGTTAGCATTAGTCGAAAGCGTGCTGATGGGATAGCTTAAAGCAAATATAGTAGTTAAATGATGTGGTTCATATATATATATACACTGTACTTTCCTTTTTTTGAAGTATGTTGCCATTCTTCATTTGAATTTGATATATTTTGTGTCACTGTTTCGTTGTTGTGCATAAACACAATCCTGAATTTGCACAACCACAGAATGTAAGAGATATTTATGGATCTCTTTAAACAGTCTCTTATATTATAGTTTTACCAAAAATTTTCCAAATTGTATAAAATTGTTAATATCACTTTTTAAAAAAGAATACAAAATTAAAGGAAACAAAATTTTAACAAGAACGTCCTTTTTAGAACATCAAAAATGTAGCGACACTGTTTCATTCACCTTGACATACAGCACAAGAGTTTACACTAAAACTAAATAAATAGTCTGGCGTTAGTAGTAATACAATATTGAAGTGACTCCTTGCGCACTCAGTACATTAAAGGCTTAATAGACACTTGTTTAAAGCAAACAATCTCTCTCTCTCTCTCTCTCTCTCTCCTCTCTCTTATTCAACACACCATTTTTCTAAATATATTAAAGGATGTTCTTTATAATTCTTTAAGAAAATCTTAAGTACTTGAATCATTTTTACAAAGGAGGAAGTGTCTCTCTTGTAGCGAAAAACAAGTGAAAAACGGAAGATAATCGAGACTGATTTTGAAAAAGGTTTTTTACCTTTTTTTTGGTCTTCAAAATGCAAACAAAAACTAGCACAAGATTACGTAGATTTTCGAAATAAAATATCGAATAATAGTCAGGATTAAAAAGCATTAAATGCACAGTTTCAAATGGACCGGAACAGCTCTGGTATAGCTAATAAAATCCGCCATGACCATTCCGGGAATTAATATTTAATATATTTAATACAGTTACTATTTTTCGTTATTAAATATATTTCATTGTTGCCAAATGCACGTCGAAATTTTTTTTTATTATTTTTTTTTTTACTTTTTCTATTGCTGATATCGTGAATTAAAAAAAGTTGAACATGCAAATCGGTAATCAACACTCCTTTGACTGCGGATGTGGTATGTTTAACACCACACTTGCTTTTGACTGCGGATGTGGTATGTTTAGCACCACACTTGCTTTTATATATATACTGGTCAAAAAAAGAAACGCAATTTTTGAGATTTATTAATAAACATGAGGACTCACTATATAGTAAATGATTCTTTAACATAACAAACAGTCAATAACGCGTATGGCCACCCCTAGCCACAATGCAGGCTTGGAGTCTGGCCCTCATCGACCTCAACAGTCTCTGCAGGAAAGCAACAGGGATGGCCCTCCACTCTTCAATAATTGCATTGGTCAGTTCCCTGATGTTCTGCGGCTGATGCTGACGTCTGCGAACTCGCCGTTCAAGTTCATCCCATGCGTGCTCTATCGGTGACATGTCTGGGCTGAAGGCTGGCCATGGTAAGGTCTGCACCTGTTGTCCCTGCAGGTACGCCTGCACTATCCTGGCTGCATGAGGTCTGGCATTGTCCTGTTGCAGGAGCACCAATTCTGGATGTTGCCTCATGAATGGAAGAACATGTGGGTGAAGAATCTCATCCCTGTAACGCTGGGCAGTCACGGTGCTGATAGGCCCATTGCAGGCGTCGTTGCCTTCTTGCATCAGTGAGAAAAGGACCTCTGTAAGGCCTGCGGGATCGGAATCCTGCATTAAGGAGTCGGTTTCTGACGGTCTGGTCACTAATTCTGTTGTTGTGGATACCAGGTGTCTCTCTGGCTGCCTGCGAGCATTCCGCTGCCGATGACGCAGGTGCTGCAGTACAATGTGGCGATCCTGGCGTTGGGTCGTCACACGAGGTCGCCCACGTCTTGGCAGGTCCTGAACACTTCCTGTGGCATTGTACCGTCTAACAAGCCTAGAGATTGTGCTGGGATGCACATGCATTCGTTGTGCAACTTGGACAGCAGACATGCCTGCATCCAACATGCCAAAGGCACGACCTCTGTTGACCTCTGAGAGTCGTGGCATGCCTCAATCGCGGGAAAAAGTTTGGTTTTCTCAACGGGCAGTGTGTATTCTGTGAAGTCAAAGAAAAAATGCATGCCTTCATAAAGAATACATTCAATTTAATCTCTGTTTATTGTTTGTAACAAAATGGCGTCTTAGCCGGGATTAGTCAGGTTTAAAAACATGCACTAAGTGGCTTTAAAAGATTTGAACAAACATTTAACCATAATCTTGAAACTGTGATAATACCACTAACAACTTAAATTTTACACCATATGCAAGCTAATTGCGTTTCTTTTTTGACCAGTATATATATATATATATATATATAATTATATATATATATAGAAATTGGAGCTAAACACTGATATTTAGTCAAAAACCAAACATGACGCCGAAACGATTTCAAATATTGACAAGTCATAAACACTACAAACTAAAAATTAAAAACAATCATGTAATTAGTATTATATTATAAAGTTAAAGCAATACAATTAAAAAACAAAAAATATTGTAAATGAAACCTCTAAAAGGGGCTTACATTTGCGAGGATAGACAGTAAATTAAGTAAATAACATCGTAAACTAATTTGAGGGGATGGAGACCATTGTGGACAAATTAAAATATAAAACATTAAAATCTAAAATCTTAAAATATATAAAAAGACCTTAAAAGAGAAATAAAACAGGTAAAAGTTATTTGATTACAAACGTAGCCGGGAATGAAGGTCAGAAATGATAGATACAATTTGCTGAAAGACAGGTTAATTTGGTTGGTTGGTTGGTAAAACTTTTTTAATGAGGGATATTGAGATTATGGAAGGGGATATGATAATTTATGTCTGGTATATGTTTGAAAATGAATATTATTTCGAAGTGGGGTAGATCATGTTTATTAAGCTTTTGCGATTATTGAACAGTGATTGGGTCTAATTGGGTGGTCTAACTGATGGGAGTAGGATATTACAGTTATTAGCGCGACTGCTATTAATACCTCTGTGCCCATCGATACGAAATTGGAGTTGGCGTATGGTCATACTAACTGATGAACGCACAGGGGCTTTAGAATCTTTTTTTCAAATTTAACAAAGAAGGATAATTTTCGTTTTAATATGAAAATATATTCAATAGAAATTCGTGGATAAAAATCTATTAATTAGCTTATTGGATTTTCCTTTCTCATACGAGACTTTCAGATCCACAAAAGGGAAGTTTAAAATATAAAATTTTTGGTACTTTTCCCTTATACCCCCACAAATGGTAAGTTTTTACTATATGCATACAATGCTTATTATTAATATATTTTTAAAAAATGTATTATAGACTTACTATAATGGAAAACACCCGAAGACTAAAAGCTCCCAATGTCAATCGTCCTTGACGATTGGTTAGGTTTAGTCATAATATTTTCGTTAAAACTAACGAAAATGTTACGACTTAACCTAACCAATCGTCAAGGGCGATTGACATTGGGGGCTTATTAAAATTGCGGGGGTGTAACTGAAAAGTACCCAATTTTCTTCTGTAATGTAGTTGCGACGGCTTTAGTTTTATTAAAATTTTAAGTTGATGAATCTTTTTACTGAGCTGTTAATAAGTTTGGAAGGAAAACCATTACCAGGTAAAAACATTTCGAGGAATTTCAAGGATCACCTGAAGATCAGGGCTCCCAGCCTTCTTTAGTTAGCCTTATAAGGCTAACTAACGAAAATATCACGACCTAAACTATCCAATCGTTAGGTCAACTGTACGCCCTTGATGATTGATTAGGTTAGGTCTTGATATTTTCGTTAGTTAGCCTTATAAGGCTAACTAAAGAAGGCTGGGGCCCTGATCTTCAGGTGATCCAATTCGATATGAAGGAGTGGCAGTTGGAGCAAATTTCGTATAAACGGTAGTGGTGCACCGATTAATCGGTATCGGCACCTGGCATGCCGATTAATCGGCCATGCCAGGTATTTTCCTAATATCGGCATGCCAGGTGCCGATACCGATTAATCGGTGCACCACTAATAAACGGTTTAAGAGAGTAAGGATAAGGTTGCATTTGTATTTAAGTGGTGCGAAACTATCAAATTTCATTCCCAAGTTTATGAAAGTGGGATTTCGATAAATTGTTGTTACGAAATGACTATAACTACGCGTAATATTTATGTCTAGGAATGATAAAGAATTATCAAGAAGAATTATCAAGAATTATCATTTTCAATTTCGGAAGTGAATTTGATGTTATTATGTTTTGAATTTAAGTATTTACGAAAATGTTCAATATGGTCGAGAGATTGAATAGAACAAAACAGTCATCTGCTCAACGGCGGAAGAAAATTGGTTTAAAATGATGGGTAAGAAGGGAATAAATTTGCAAAGGTGGGTCGAAGGGATCCTCTCATTGATACCCCGTCTGTTTGCGCGTATGGTTCGTTATTAAAAAAGAAGACGCAGTCTTTAGTAGCATTTTCAAGGAGCGAGCTTATGTTGTCTTCGCGTAAATTAAGAACTGTACAGGGTGGTCATAAAGTCTGGAAACATAGGACCTTTTTCTCAAAACTGTAGGTTATCTGCAACCGAGAAAAAAAATTATTTTAATATATCCTACGTTTCCAGACTTTATGGCCACCCTGTAGAGTTATGGGATTTGAGAAGATGGATATTACAAGTCGATAGTTTTACTGAGAGGAATATTGGTAAACAAAGATGTTACGTTAAAGCTAGCCATAACTACAGAGTCAGCGTTATGTATTTCACCGATTTCCTTAACAAATGACAAACATGTCAATTCTTACGGATTTTAAGTCTCAAATTCCCTCATGTAGGATATGTTTCCAGTTCTCAAAATCAGGCACAGGCAAAATCAGGCAAAATCTCACGGATTTTCATACTTCAAGGTTGACGTCTCTGAAATGAGGAAATGGCTTTAGTTAGTTGAATATTTATTGACAGTGAATTCGGATAATAGAGGAATGAAAAATTTAGGAAGGTTATAATTAAAGGTGTTTATGGCGGAGATAACAGGGCGGCACGGAACGTTATACTTATGGACTTTCGGGGGCCATACAAAACGCTCGAGTGAGAAATGGATGCATATTGCTCAGAGTTTGTTAGAGAGTTTACCGGAGTGTTTTAATTTAGAAGGCTACGATTTAGTTTGTCCTCTAATTTTAGATATTATAAGTGGTGGATTTCCAGGAATTTTAGAAAAGTTAGTGCTGTCGGTAAAAATTGTATACATTTTATTTAAGGCAATCCGCTTCGTCGAGAATAACTATACCATTACCTTTATCAGGTTTAGAGATTAGTATGTTATTGTCATTAGCCAATTGTTTAATGCACTGAGATTCGTCTTTACTAAAAATATGGTTGTATTTAAGTCTGTTATAATTGCACTGAAACGAGAAAGCCACATTTTTGAGAGCTGATTTAAATTTACACGAGTCATCTAGAATAATATTGATAATAGGGAATCCGTTCAACTCTGCGTATAATTTTTCAAGTGAGGGGAAATGATGCTGAAAGTTAATTTTCCAAAGGGGAAGAGAAAATTTCAATCCTTTAGAGAGCGTTTCTGTTTTAAAATTAGTTAATTGTCTATTAGACAGATTAAAAATTACACACTTAGAATCAATCAGTTTTCGCGTATCCAAACCTAGTTTGGTAAGTTTGTTATCTAATTTAAATTGATGTTATCTTGTTTCGAGTTAAAATGATCGGGTTCGTTACAAAAGCATAAGTAATCTATTTTACTGACAACTTGTTGAAAGTTCTTATTTAAGTTTGAGACATGTTATTCAAGTCTTAGAATGTGGAATGACTTATGTTTAATTTCATTATCTAGAAGTTTTTTGGAAATCTCCGTAAGAAAGAAATTTATGTAAAATATATTTTCACATTGGACGACAATTATATTCCCTTTTTAAATTTAAAGATAAAATTTCAAAGCCCTTGTGTTCATCGGTTATCTACAGATATACATGTAACGATTGCACATCGTCGTGTGTTGGTATGACGACGTGCCAACTCGAAGTTCGTACCGATGAGCGCAGATGTACGAGTATTAGCAGTCGCACTAACAACAGACTTACAAACCCCTCGCAACCACATATACGTTCCCACTCCCATCAGTTCGATCACCCAATTAGATTCAATATTTTTTCAGTAATCGCAAAACCTAATAAACATGATCTACCCTCTTAGAAACAATATCATTTTCAAATATACAGTAAACCAGACATAAATCATCATAATCCCCTTCCATAATCTCAATATCCCTCATTAAAAAGTTTTACCAACCAACCAAATTAACACATCCTTCAGCAAATTGTATCCATCATTTCTGACTTCCATTCTCGGCTACGTTTGTAATTAAATAACTTTTACCTGTTTTATTTCTCTTTTAGGGTTTCTATATATTTTAAGATTTTAGATTTTAATGTTTTATATTTTAATTTGTCCATAATGGTCTCCATCTTCCCATATTATTTTACAATGTTATTTACTTAAATGTACTGTCTATCCTCGCAAATGTAAGCCCCTTTTACAGGTTTCATTTACAATATTTATTGTTTTTTAATTGTATTGCTTTAAGTTTACGATATAATTATATGACCGTTTTAATTTTTAGTTTGTAGTGTTTGTGACTTGTCAGTTTTTAAAATCGTTTTGGCTTCATGTTTGGGTTTCGACTCAATGTATCTCTGGTTTTCGTACTGAAGAGAACATTAAAAAATGTCGACACTTTTGAGTACTAAATGTATGCCTATGGACTAATCTTGTTCCTTATGTTTATACAGCGTATACATATCCTTGTAGTGGTTTCATGAGGGCGTCAACACGGAGATAAGGCATAACATCGACACTAAAAGCTAACTTAATCTAACCCACAGTTACTTATCGATTTTATGTAAAGTCGATCAGATGTTAACAGGCATTTATCAAATGGCCTTCCAAAATCTGTATACGGGTTGTTATAAAGTCTTTGAGGATTTTAACTTTTTACCTACTTGAATTGGAGCAAAATAGGAACGGCATTAAAGATTAACTATCAGAGGCTTTTTGCACACTTTACGCTTTACTATATCCTCCATTTTGGGTGATACTAAGTTCCACTCAATTTTGCAAGGATTGGAACATTTTTGAGTTGTTGCTATATGATCTGGCGGAATGTTGTATAATTTGCTTCTTAGTTCTGGCAAATGTTGAAGTTTGTGGGATGTAAACAATGCTCTAGCGTAGTCTATATCAACTTCTCCGAAGTCAATTAAGCTTCATAATGTGTTTTACTATTTCGTTCAGTCCCATATAGGCAAAATATTATTCAATTGTATAACTACTTAAATACTTTATAACAATGCTCTACTACATCGTTGATGTCATTGTCTTCGAGGGCATCGATAATATTGCTGTGGCGTTTTAGTAATTGTGAGAAGCCCAATTTTCCCCAAATCATCATGGAGGACGATCTTAGAAAGAAACCTCATTTCATAAAAGAGATAACTGTAGCAGTAATAATGTATGAGATTGTTTAACCTGCTTTGTAACTGCAAAGATTACGCAATGGAGGAGACGTACAACTAACTTTACGTGAGATCGAACCATTTAAGGGTCGTTACATCATCTGAACGCAGATGAGGGTCATCCATCCAGTTACTGGAGATGTACAACGTCGTTTAACCTCGTTGCTCTGAAGGGGAACGGTGCTATATGTACAACAGATAACTATTTAGCGGTCCCGAGGTGAATTTAAATTTAAAATAGTCCAATAAACGAAATATATGAACGAAATACATTGTCGTAACGTTTTCGACAGCTTTGATAACACTATTGTAAAGAGAATATGATATTTAGGTAAACATTTCGTATGGACTAGACAGTTAAAAAGCTGAAATGAAATAGAGCTTCAGATAACTATTTCGTCATTTTGAATGTTTACACTAGTTGATGTGACATGTTTGGTCAAATATCAACCTCCCTTTAGAGTGTGCTTACCAAAAAGAATAAAGGAAGCGAAAATAGTATTCAGTGAAATGCTATATATATATATATATATATATATATATTATATATATATATATATATATATATATATGTGTGTGTGTGTGTGTGTGTGTGTGTGTGTGTGTATACATATGTATATACCTATGTATATATCTTTATACATATAAAGAAAGATATATATATATATATATATATATATATATAAAGACAAGTAAAAGTTTGAAAGCAAAACAGAGAAAAGAAGTTGAAAGGAAGGAAAGGAATTTAAAGACAGAGTGAAAACTTTAAAGTACAGATCTACCAATAAATCCTACGATTCTATTTGCTTTTCTGACCGCTTCGATACATTGCTTACTCGGTTTAAGAGTGTCGGCAACAATAATACCTAAATCTTTCTCTTTCTTAACACTTGTTAGTGTCTTGTCGCGCTAACAATACTTTTCTTTAACATTGTTTCTACCGATGTACAACGTTTTACATTTATCTGTATTAAAGTTCATTTGCCAAATTTCCGCCCGCTCGAGTAATATATTAATATCTTGAATCTGCAAACGTTCTGCCGCTGATTTTGTTCGTCCACCTAATATGGTATCATCCGCAAATTTTGAAATTATTATGTTAATTCCTGTGTTGATGTCATTGATATAAATAATAAAAAGAGCTGGTCCCGGGGATTACCCTGAGGTACGCCGCTAGTTACATTTTTTCACTTAGACACTTTGCCATTAATGACCACTCTTTGTTTACGTCCACTAAGCCAATTTTCGATCCATTTGAGAACATTACCATCAATTCTTTGAGAATAAAGTTTAACTAATAATTTTCTATGTGACACTTTATGAAACGCTTTTTGAAAATTGAAATATAGAGTATCTACTGTTTTACTCTCGTCATATATATATACAATATCATTAAAGAAATTGAGCAAATTAGTAAGACAAGTACGATTACGTCGAAAGCTGTGTTGAAAATCTTTGCTTAATTTATTAATTTCTAAGTGATTAACTATTTTCCCCCGAACGATCGTCTCCATTAGCTTACCAACTACTGAAGTCAGGCTAATGGGACGATAATTTCGTGGAAGTGATTTGTCTCCTTTTATAAATGTTGGTCTAATGTTTGCAAGTTTCCAATCGAACGGAACTTCTCCAGACTGTAACGATGTATTATTATTATTATTAATTAATTAATTATTATTACAAAATATATATATGTGAGAGGAGAGACTATAGCGCAGTTAATTTCTTTAAGTACCCTAGGGTAGAGCTTATTTCGACCGGGAGTTTTCGTACGATTAATTTTACCTATGGACCAGAGGACTTCAGTTTCACTAATGGTAAAATCGTGAAGCTTTAAATCAGTGGTTCTCAACCTGGGGTACGCGACGGGGTCCTGAAAATATAACCCTTTTAATTTTATATACGATTAACAAATGGCCACGAGTCACATGGTCATAAAGAAAGTAAAAATCCTCTATGCCTCTCGAAAATCCAGAAAATCCCTTGAAAGAGTTCAAGGGGTACAGAAGAAGACAAAAGTTGAGAATTGTTGCTTTAACTGATCATCACTGAGAACAGGGAACAGGAATGCTGTTCATATTTTCATCAGTAAAGATGGAAGAGAAGAATTTATTTAAAACTTCCTTCATTTGTAAGTCATCGTAAAATTTTTCGTTGTTTTCGCCTATGAGTAAACTGATAGTCTGCGAAGCTACTTTTTTATTCCAAACATAATTATAGAATTGCTTTGATTTCGATTTAATTTGGTTCACCATATATAGCTTTATAGTTGTGCTTACTTTTACTAAGTTTTTTGCTTCGCCTTCTCAATAGCTCGTAAGCATTTTCATCGGGCAAATTATTTGTTTCTTTAAATTTAAAAATACGCGTTCCTTTTCAAGTTAAGCTACTTTTAATTTTACCATTGCACCATTTAGGTTTAACAGACTTCGCCAGTCTCTTTTTATGTAATGGGATGTTACTTGATTCTAAACGTTTAAAATAATTCTAAAAAGAAGTCCATGTGCTATTAACCTATTAGTCAAAGAAGCATCTATTAATATCATCGTGCGATAGAGCCTCATCCAAATTATTGGTCGAAAGTTGCAGGTTCAACTTACTGTAATAGTTCAGGCTGCTTTAATTAAAACTCTTCCAAACTTCAACTTATCAAAAGAAAATTGTAGATTTAACCCGGCGATAAGAAAGGTGATAACAAGCCACTCCCCATTCATGTGAGCTCCAAGGCTTCAAGGCCTTTACATTTTCTTTAGTTTTCCTGTTGTACAGTTGAAAGATGATACGCGAAGTATCGAACTTTTACTGTGAGTAGTATATATATATATATATATATATATATATATATATATATATATATATATATATATATATATATATAGTAGCAGACGTAAATCCAGTAGTTGCCTTGCTGAAAACAAACTGCAGAAAACCACTAAGGAGCAAAGTTGACCTTTCCAGAATCTGACATCAGCAATTACAGGATAAATAGCTAAAAGAGTTCGTTGTAGTGGGTTTTAGTAAATATATCTTCTCTTAATTTCTTTTGCAGTTAAAAGTTGTTTTACTGCAACCCACCCTTTTAATCCTTCCTGATGCGATTTGTGTCTGATTGCAGACGAGTCTACTTTGACCCTGGTAATTTCCCGCATTTCTGCAGCAAGTTAGCAACTTTATTTACCTCTGCCACTTAATGATCTCTTCCTCGGGTGTTCAATATCAGATTGTGATAGCTTTGATGAGCTTCCACGTCTACCTATATTATCAGTGGTGACAATTTCATTATATGTCTTCATTGGTTTACTCCCACTCAACGTCATTCTTATTCTCATCCACGACTTTCCCACTTTGGTCCAGGTGAGGTTACAATCGGTTAGGTTAGGATAATTGGTGGTTAGGTTAGGTTAAATTAGGTTAGGGAATACTAGCTATTCCCAGTTAGCGCATTTACCACGGATGGGAATGAAAATGACATTGAGTAAGAAGTAATCGTCTTGATTAGGTCTTGAACGCATGTTTGAAAGCCTTTTTGTTTACTAACAAGCAACGCCTTCTGCTCCCTACTCTAGGGTTAGGGCTTATGATCACTTCGTGATCATTAACGCCGCTCATCTTAAAGATCCGACCCTAACGGGCGACTGAGCGAGAGACATTAGCTCTACCCACTTTACGCGAGTCAACCAATCATAATAGGCGACTGAGCGAAAGAGATATTTGTCACTTCGCTCAACTCTGCTCAAAACCGTGCAAAGTCTTTTATTTATAGATAGATTGCCCATTCACTATAACCTTCTTTGTGTAACACTCTTATAGTATTCTTCGCTTCATTCGAAATACTGTAGTTCCCTTTGGAGCAATATTTCATACTTGGGGCGTAGAAAATGTATTACTAAATTTTATCAGCAAGTAAATTGGACATAATACTTCAGTGAAATATTGGCTTTTCTCAACATTCAAAGGGTTAAATATTCATGAATATATTTGAAAAATACCTTTCTGTGAACTTCATCGTGCATTTATAAAACATAAAACCAGATAGGAAGTTGGAGTAACTTTCCTAAAATTTGATTGAGATTCGTTAAGGCACAATTATATTCTATTTGTAGAGGCGTTTCTTCAACAATATAAATATCTTCAGACTTATTTCAACGAAGAATGAGTGTATGACCAGTAAAATTCTTTACAGAATCTATATCGCTATTTGTACAATAAAGTGCTGGGTGGTATCTATATATATTATATTGTATATCCTCTATACTGTTGAGCTAAAATGTGTCTGTGTGTCTGTCCGCTTTCTTCGGAACCATGCACAGACTAAACGGCACATCGGAAAATTTTGCAACCACCACCAACCAGGGTTGTGGAGTCGGTCCAAAATTTTCCGACTCCGACTCCACACATTGTAAAAATTCGACTCCGACTCCGACTCCACACATTGTAAAAAATCTAAAAATCCGACTCCGACTCCTCACATTTTAAATATACGACTCCGACTCCTCTAGTGTTTCACTCATTATCATAATAATAAGACATTTCATCACCACCACACTAAGTGTGAAATTTTATATTTTATATTTAAATAAATATTAATTGTATATTCTGAAAATGTAAAAAAAAAATATTAAAAAAACTTAATCTAGGGGCTATCAATGAATAAGGTTTATTGACCAAAAAAACTAAACCTAAATGTTAGTATTTAGGATTTAGAAATTAAGGGTGACACAGAACAGAAATTGGAGTCGGAGGTTTTTTACCGACTCCGACTCCGCCCTGAAACGTGCGACTCCACGACTCCGACTCCACAACCCTGCCACCAACTGATAGCCCATGAGCTGCGGATGTGTTCTGACAAGTTTCCCGGTCCTAGATCACTCCGCGGCCGAGCACGAGCTATTTAATGTCTGTTAGTGAATGTATGATAGGTACTTCGAAAACGAAAATGACGAGAGCAAACAGTTTGGTAGTCCAGATAATACGTAAGTACCAATATACATATACATATACAGCTAGCTGTGACATATACCGTGACATATACTGCTACCTGCCCGGAGGGCGATAGCGAGCTACCGCTTGTATTATATATATACACTGTATATTGGCAAACAAATATATCTAAACGCAGTTTAGATAGTTGGATTGATAATTTAATTGACTTCATATTGGTTCATTAATTAAAAAAAAATATATTCGCAAAGAAACTCAAGATAGTGAAAATTGTCTAAAGTGAAGGCAAAAGATTCGCCATTGTTACCGAGCTGTTATAAAGGAAGTCGCTTCTTTTTCTTCTTGCAGTCAGAGTAGTGTGTTGAGGGCAGTGACTGGTCGTGGTAGGGTTCATTTTGCTCACCATTAGCTTCAACAACGTCTTGTCGTTCTTGCCCCACTCGGAAATTGCATCTTGGATGAAGCGTTGATTTAGATGCGCCCAGCATGGTGTTATCCTCTACTTCAATTCTGGTTCCACGATACACCCAGCATGGTGTTATCCTCTACATCAATTCTGGTTCCACGATACACCATGTTTCTCAAAACTTGGCCATAATAAACAAGATTCAAATCTGAATTGTTTGTTGGCCAAAGATTGTGTCTGCGCAATTTTAAAGAAAATCAATAGCAGTATCATTTCGAGTTGATTTTATTGCCTATTTCAACGAGTATGGGGCAAGAAAAAGCAACCATCACAGATTCACTAAAATGTGACCTCTCCCTCAAAAGCCGTGCGGACGCTGTTTCTGCTTGTCCACATTGTCTCATAGACTCCGTCATTTTGAGCGTTTGGGAGTTTTTCCACTCGTGTATAACTTTTACTCGGAAAATCAAGTTTTGTTGAGGGACTGTTCGGTGCGGAAACGTCTCAACATATATTTACATCAGTCCAATCGTATTTTTTTCATTAAGTTCTTGTTAGCCCATTACTCATTACTGTCTTGAATACCTTCAAGTTGAAATGACGTTTTAATATTCACTGTAAGGGTTGTCGTGAGATACCTGTAGGCTTAGAGAATGATGTTGGTACCTGGTGCATTTTCTTGGCTGCAGATCAGCTCACCGACAGCAGTGATGTTTCTGTTATGCGAGCAGAGTATGGCCGGCCACTACTAGAACATTTTGCACTGATGCCTGTAAACGTTAGCTGTAACAGCAAGTACTTTATAGTGTTTTTCTTCTAGCTGGTGTTACAAACGTCGGTGATAATTTGGCTCACAGAATAACTTTTCACTTCATACAGGGTTTTTTTTTATTAACACTTTGGCTGATTCCCTCAAAAGTCAAAACCAAATTATATGTTTTTATACAATGACGAAGAACAAAGTGGAACGAAGTTCGGAACCTAAAAATACAACTTACCACCGACTGTACAAGTACGGCACTAAGGAGTAGGCTATATAAAGTCTCCAAGCCACTACTTAATTTATTGCACGTAAACAATACTTTCCACCACACTATGACGCGCTTAGGCTTGATATCGAACTTTCTGCACACGCACATCACTTCCGAAAACATTTAATATCTCATAATTCTTTGAGAATTGAAACTATTTAATTTGTTTATTGTATATATATATATATTAGTGTGGACCAAAAAAATGAAGGTTTAAAATCTTTGTTCCACATGAGTAATGTTATTCCTTTTGCTTACCTTAATCAAATTACAAAATTTGAAACCTCTACGTCAAGTTTTAGGGGTCCCGAGAAAATTGCACTTTTCCTTTTAATGCTGAAAAAATTAGTTTTTCCTCATTTTCATAAGTTCTGCTTTATTTTTTGTTGGAAATTCTTTACGATTCTTGAAAACTGTTTTGAGCAGGTATTGTTTGTCCTCTTCTTTAGTTGTCACTGCTTGATTAAATTTTTCAATCAATGCAACACCCCGCTCAGCTGTGTCATTTGTCACTCTAAGGGCACGAACTCTAGCACAGCCTCTTTGGTACTCAGGATCTATTCCCCATGTTGATGCAGAATTTTCAGTGAAGAGAGAATTGAGATGTAGAGCATCAAAAAGATTTAGTCCTTGAAGTAACAAAATCAGAAATCCTCTTTTCTTTAAAAGAACTAGGGTTACCTTTGCTTCTAAACGTTTCAGTCCCTTATTTCTTGGAGGCATTTTGATATTATTTCGCATTTGCTCCTTTCTTCAAGGGATATGCTTTTGTCAAAGAAGCTTAATCCAACAAGTGTTTCTGAGAGGTACCACAGATGTCGTTTAATGGCATTTTGGGCTTGCTTGATAACACTTGATATCAAAGAATTTTCCTCCATTATTGCAAGATCTTGCAAAAATTTAAGATCAACATTTGGGGCTTCCTCTGGTTGAGAAGCTTTTGCCCAAGATTTTG
Organism: Bathynomus jamesi; assembly: GCA_023014485.1. Classification (NCBI taxonomy): domain Eukaryota; kingdom Metazoa; phylum Arthropoda; class Malacostraca; order Isopoda; family Cirolanidae; genus Bathynomus; species Bathynomus jamesi. The sequence goes on from JAJOZX010012991.1 coordinate 93,915, forward strand.
TGTATACCAATGCAACAAATAAACAAATTTCTGTTATTGCATCAAGTTCTTTTTTAGTCATCTTAAATTGATTTTGGAGAAGAAAAAGCTTAAATGCATAAATTCCTTTTGCCATCCATCTTGCATGATGGTACGCTCCAGGTCTCTTCAAGGGAGTATTAGAAATGCTTTCTTCTCCAAAAAACAGAGAACAAGTTGAAAAAATTCTTTATAATCATCTCTTGGCTGTTTAGAGTTGAGTGCCTCCTTCATGATTAAGACTGTTTGATTTTTTAAATCTTGAACTCTTTCAATTATTCTGCAGCTTTGGGAATCAACAGCAGTTGTGATTTGAGAATGATCCATAAAATCCCATTGAGTTTTGAATCTTTTGAAATTGGAATATCAGGTTCAGAGGAATGGCCCATAGAAGTCCGGAAGACTTGAGATAGGACAATCTCATAATATGGTGTCTGCAGGCTAAATATAAAAGCTCTTTTCCAAGTTCTTGTTCAATTTTAGTGCAAGCTCCAGCATGGATTCCGGTATTGGATGCTGTTGTGTCAAATGACAGCCCAATAATTCTCTGGGTCATATCATGTTCTTGCAGGAGAGAAATGCAAACACGAGCCATCTCCGTACCCGTGCCAGCAGTGACTTTAGGAATTCCCAGCAATTTCTCTTCACCATTCCCACTGACTAACACTGCAATCCTTTCCGTTCTTCCTTCGCCTGCAAGAAAAAGTTAAAATATATAATTTATATATAATTTATATATATTATTTTTAATATTTTATTTTATATATATTATATTATATATTTAATATTTTATTTTATATTTAATATATTTATATATATTATAATTTATATATATATAATATATAATTTTAAATTAAACTTGACTTATTTTAAATTAAACTTGATTTATTTTAAATTAAACTTGACATTTTAAATTAAACTTGATTTATTTTAATTTGAAGGTAAAATGATAGATTGTGAAAACTAGCTTCAGACAGTGAAATGTAACCTAATTAAATAGAAATTTAGCTATCAAAATGTTTAATTAAAACCAACCAGATAATAACACATTGCCTAGGTGTGAAAACCAGACCCACAACTAAGTTTTTCACCTGAGAGATAAAATATAAATATGCTAAATTAATCAGACAAAAAACTAACCTGATATCTCTGGGAGCATTTTTCCATCCCAATGAAGAACTAAAGGCTCTCCAGGACAAAATGCTTGCTCTTGATATTCTGTTGCTATTTCTTTGCGTAACTTTTGACGAGTTCGAAGCATAGTAGATTTTGACACTGTAATGTTTTCCAAATTATGGCCCAAAGACTGAGCAACACAGCATAAGACATAGCTGCATCTCGATTGGAAAGATTCATTCTATCATAGGCTGCTACAACATTTTTGTCAATAGCTTTGACTTTTTAGGAGCCAACATTTTCTTTTTAAATTGCTCTTCAGAGGGACCTTGAAATTCATTTCAAGGTTGTCGTCATTAGTTGATGATGATGATGACGATGTGAATCATCTCTATTGGCAGGCAAGAATGATCTTTTAGATCGCTTCTGCTCTTTGAGGGCTCTTCACACTCTAATTCTTCACGATGAAGCCTTCTTTTCTCTCTTTTTGCAAGAATTTGGTCTACTGTACCCATGCTACTTTGTGTAGGATATTCTTGCTGGCTTAAGTAGAAAAGCTTGTCTTCTTCATTTGACATCATCAAAAGGGCATTAGAGTGACCAATATCAAGAATTTCAGCCTTAATTTCATCTTTAAACATAGCTTCTTCAATACGGCATTTTTCCTCGGGCCTTTTCTGTTTTTCATCAATTTATCATAACAGCTTATTAAAGAGTCAATCTTTCGGATGGCACTGTCTCTACGCATTGTGGGAATCCTGGCTTTCTCCCAGTAGGTCATCACTTCATCTAAGCAAGATTAATGGATCTTCTTCGTCCAATTTTTCCTCTTTTTGATGGAAGAATATGTTTGCAAAACTTGCAGTTTTGTAGGTAAGCGGCAACAAAGTATATCTTTATTTAAATGGCCAATGAGCCAAACTTTAGTTTTAGAACGAGTAGCCATTTTTAGTTTAAAAATTAAATTTCTGAAATAGTAAAATAAACCAGTTAAATTAGGAAATAAAAAGGACAACTAAAAGGTTCAAGCCAATTAGGCAAAGCCTTTAATTTAGAGTTGACCAATTAAGGATAATATATTTTATCCAAAATTTTTGTTTTCCTTATTAATAATTTTCTCTGAAATAATGATCTAAGATTGTTTTTGTACTCTATTAACACCAAAATTTCTTAAATAAGAAGAAATTTTTTCATAGTTGCACTCAAGAGTTGAGTTGATCATTGATGTTCTAGCGCGCCTATTCATTGAATTTTTTATAAGTCTTAAATCTCGGGACCCCTAATATTCTCATATTTGCCAAATTTTGCTGACATGTCTATCTGGTCCAAAGGAACAAAGGCATTAATGTGGAACAAGGATTTCTTCAACTTTATAATTTACCCCCCATTTTGGTCCACACTAATATATAAGGGTGATCCAGAGAAATGGGACCCAAAAGAAACCCCTGTAACTCTTAAAGTATAGTCCTTTTATAAAATCATACGCATCATTCGAAGAGGATAGTTACAAGTTTGTACAGGATTGTATAAGGTTTTGTCATACAAGACAAGATAAGATACAAAACAAAATAAAAGTGTTAGTTAAAACTAACCCTTCAAGATGACTGCATGGACTGTGGAACAGCTGCGTTTCATAACTGTGCAATATTATGAGCATGGAAGAAGTGTAGTTTCAGCTCAAAGATCTTTCAAGACAAATTTTCAGATGTCAAAATCACCTTCTAAGAGCTGAAAC